>JZKD02S0962245.1:498736-511355 GCA_000966675.3 Picea glauca
ATTTGTCTTTCTTTCTTTGCATCAAACATTTGTGTCTTCTCTGTAGCTTTCCTGATTCCCAAGTCTTATGTAATCTTCCCTGGGGTCAGTCTATCTTCTCCTGTAACAACGCCTCCTCTGGTTATAACAACCACTCTAGGGTCTTCTCTGCGAGGTTCAACATATATCAGTTGTACTTGAGGGTTTTGATGAGGTCCTTGTCTTTCCTGAAGCTTAGCTAGCAACACAGGACAATCTTCTATAACATGTTCAAACGAGCTAGAGTAGCTGGAAGTAGTACAAGGGTTCTGGAAATCCCTTGCAAGGTGTCCTAGTTGTGCACAGTTATAAGAGATTATCTGTCCTCAGCCTCGACCCATTCCTCCTCCTCGTCCTCGTCCCTTGGATCCACCGCGAGGATTAAAGTTTCCTGTCCCAGGGGAGTTATACTGCATAGTGTTTCCTTCTTGTGGTACTTCGACTTGAATCTTATATATGCTCTCGATCTTTCATGCATGAGATCGTAAGCCCTACAATCCCTATCATCATGTCCCACAGACTTACAGAACATTCAATACAAATTTGTGGGTGTCTGAACATATTTTTGCATGTAATAACACTCATCAGGGCGATGCCTATTTCTGCATACCTCACACCAAGGTAAGGCGACTTGCTTCAAAGGGATTAGAGCTCCAGAAGATAAATATTCGTTGAATAGGGGACAATGTTCCTTTTCATGGCCTTATGATCTGCATATGACACACCATATGTTTTTTCTTTTTTCTTTTCCCTTCTCTTTCTTCATGTCTTTGACATGAAGAGACAAACTAGTTAGATGACTCAAGATCTGACTCATACCTGAGATGGATTCTCCCATAGGGGTTGATTCTAACTTCATGGCGATCTCCAGTGCCTCAGAGTGCGAAGCAATCTTCTATTGCATCGGAGGAACTCTGATGTGTAGTAAGAGGGCAACAATGAACCATTCTTTGTCTTGTTCATCTGGGATCTGAAAAGTCAATCGACCTGTTAAGGTTTTGAATCTCTGATCGAATTCCCAAATAGGTTTGACCACCTTCTGCTTGATCTCTTTAAGCTCTATAATACATTGTGACTCCGACTTGGGTTTCTTGAACTTTGCAATCAATGCATTCTTAATTTGATTCAATGGCTTAGGTTGTGCAAGTCCTTGAACAAGCTTCATGTACAAGCTCAGTGCACGATTACTTAGAGTGGTACTAAACTGGGTTCTTTTGATAGCTTCGTCAATGACATTTTTAATATTCCATATGGATTCACATAGGAACCAATGCTGATCAAGATCTTCAGATCCATCTCCCCTAAATATAGGAAGCCTCATCTCATCTGCCATAGATCTTCATAGGGTCCCTGACTGAGTATGTGCCAAACTAATATTAATAGTACTCTGAGGAATTTGGTGAGACTATTCTGGTTGCTTAATGCTGTTGAATCAACATGAGGGACAATAGTACTTACTTCAATGGTTTGCGCAGTTTCTGAAGTCTCAGGTTCTTCTCGGAGAAGCTCTTTATCTTTCCCTTCCTCTGTCCCAGTAGGTTCTAAATGTTCCTCGTCTGTCAGATCTGCCTCTTCTCCACTATAGAAACCTTCGTCCCTGTAGTTCTTCTTGAACAGGTTCACAAGATGAACTTCTTTGAACACTCTCCCACTGCGCGTATGTCCAACTTTTGTGTCATTGTCACTGTCTGAATTCTTGAACATTAGCCTTTCTAGATCCGACCAATCTACTATATCTTCAGGATGTTCTTCTCATGCAATAGCATCTTGAGTCTCAACTTCAGGAATTGTAAAAATTTTCCTCTGGGTCCCTTAAAGAAATATCTCTCAGCTTGGTTGTATGACTCTACTTTGTCAACAACAAACTCTGTGATGTACCCTCCAATGGTGCTATCAAACTAGTGATATATTGCTCGTGATATGGTGTTATCAACTCTCTTGACCTTCTTGATCAGCTCCGACGTCCAAACTACAGGAGGTCTAGATATGCCCTCAAATTGGGTATCTTCCAAATTGGCTAACCACTTGTATAGTTCCTGATGGATTCCTCTAAAGAATATCTCGTGTATATCAGTAAAAATATTTCTCTCCAACCAATCCTCTGTACTCAGATTAGGCTTCTTGTTCCGGGCTTCAACAAATTCCTTTTCTTGATCCTCTATCCACTTTTGAGTCTCTGCCTTTGATGGGAACCACCTTGATATTCCCTCAAGAAGATTCATGTCCCGACAACGAAACCATTTGTTGGCACAGGGGCAGATCCAGGGTTTATCTCCAAGAGTGCACCAACAAGCCCTAACTACTGGCCCTTTCGGCAACACCTGCAAAGAAGATCCAGTCTCACCCGAAGAAATTATGAGGGGGTTGCAGGACAAAGATGTCTACAACCAAGGAGAATATCAAGTGGATCTAATACAAGAACATCACATCATTCATATATCACTTATCAGCTTGGATCTACTCTGCACATCTACTTATCAGATCTAAAACAGTAATGCAATCACAGTGTATCAATGACAAAGCTAGAATACCAATCACACACAACACAAAATATACGTGGTTCACCCTCTCTCTAGGGCTATGCCCACAAAAATGTTCTTTATAATATATTAAGACGAAGCATACAGTTCTCATCTATGCTCTTAGCTAGCATATCCTCTTTCTTCTCCTCTCTTTCTCTCCCCTCCCTGCACACCCAACTGCAGGGTTGATCTTCGCACCTAGCTGAAGATCTTACAATACCATAAGACTCTCACACTTAGCGCTTCTCTCTCTCTCTCTCTCCATAGTAATCTCTCACAACAACCAACAATAACAACTAGATCGATCAATAGTAATGATGACAACAACCACGACCCAGGTCCTCTTGACCTTTATTTATACATTACAATTTCTCACCGACATCCTTAGGCCGAAACCTAGGCGTCCAAAACTTTAGATACCAAAACCCTAGGTGTCTAAAACCCTAGGTCAACTTGACCCATATTTTTAGGGCTTCGCCAGCCTGTATTTCCTTCCTTCTCACACGGTTCTTTAAGGTGTCCAATGGTGGTTTTTTCTTCTTGTTGAGTTGTCCACTATCCTTCTTCCTTGTTGATCTATCATCCTTGATCTCCTCGTCCAACGATTTACTTTTTCGGGCTTTGCTCCATCTTTTCTGCTCTTTTTCCCACTTCGACCCAGTAACAGTCACTCTTCTGCGAAGTTCACATTTTTCTTTTTCTTCCTTGATCTTCACGTACTTCCATACCCAAGGGTCAACAGGGTCATTACAAACCAACTAGAAAAGCATTGATAACTTAATAAAACAATAAAATAATTGATATGGAACTCCTTTAATAAACATACTTGCCTTTCCATTCATGTGTTGGGATGTTCAATCCAGTTATCAACAACCACTTTCTTGAAGTCAAACGGTTCATCCTTTTTAGTCCATATAAAAATCAATATGCATAAATTATTACCACATTTTGAGTGACATGCTTTTCAAAATCATAACAAAATCTAAAAAAATGATTGATTTTCTTATACATTTTTCATTGTCAAAATCATAAATCTCAACATCTGCAACAAAAAAGATACAGTTCAATTATTAAATTGATATCCAAATAATATTTCTCATAAAACAAACTCCTAACTTCATTGCATTTACTTAACAACCGTAGAAATATTTTTTGACAAAAAAATTCTACACTAATGTTTCTCATAATTCAAGCTCACCTAGAAATTAGTTCAAAAAGAGAAACTAGAGCACATATAAAATAAAGGTCTCATACTATCATCCATCTTGAACTTGATTTCATCTTCAGTGAACTTATTCATCTTTACATTAGAACCTACCTTTCCTTTTGCAATAATTTGGTCATTATGTTCATTAGTTATGGTACCATCTTTGGAGCTAAAAACCATTTCTGCACCAAAACTCACCATCTACAAAAAATCATCCTTGTTTACAACTTTAATTCAGTGAATAAACCTAGATTCTTCTTTCTCCTTTAAAATGTTTTCCTGCAACCACGCCAAATAAATATGAGTAAACAAATATCTAGTTTGACCTTGATGTGACCCTCGATGTAACGTCCCCTTCGTTACGACTAGGAAAGCGAATCACAAAAGGTAATTTTTTTAAGGCATTAGGAAATTAATGTCAACACATAATTAATAACAACTCCTAATCAATGGCATCATAATTAAAAGCATTACAAGTGACTCATCATCGTAATCCATAACGACACAACCAATGCATCAATCATAATTAGTAACGACACATAATTAACACATCATCGCATCAGATAATGACACACACTCAACAAGTATCATAAATGGTGACGCAAGATCAACTCATCACATAAATATAACATAGAGAAAATACCCTCCCAACCTACCCTACAAGGTTAGAACCTCCAAGACACATAAGCAATGCTCAAGCCCATGATTCATCCAATTGATTTTGATCATTTAAGGTCTCAGAGTTGGCGACTATTTTGAGGAACAAGGAGGTGTCTACATCCCACTAACACAATCAAGTCCAAACCAACTAGCTAAATCAACAACATCAATGATAATCAATGGAGCAATAGTGTTCTAATAACCAATCACACATCACATAAATTCCAAGGCACAAGAGAATTTAATTACTAAATCAATCATACAATGACATAATTTAAGGTGTAATGTAATCAACTTTATTTTATTTTCAAGGCGCAAAATCAGAAATCTACTTTACTTCAAGGTGCACAATTAATCAAATATTGAATTCAACCATAATCAACATTATTTCCAAGGTGCACATGTGATCTAAATACTAAATTAAACATAAATCAACATCATTACAATGCACACAATTAATCTGAGCACTTAAGAAATCATACATCAACATTGTTACAATCCGAGTGAGTAATCTAAAGCATAATCATTTAGGCATCATCATTAGTCCATAGCACAAAGAAAGCTAATTACTTAATCATCAACATCATCCATGGTGCAAGGGAAATTAAATGCTCAATCATTTATACATTAACATTTTTAGTGGCGCAAGAAGTAAAATACACACATGACCATTCATACGTCGCTTTTATATCATGGCGCCAAATAACTATCCATTAAATTTAAGGTGCAAAAGAAGTCTATTCTATTAAATTCAGAGCGCAAAAGAATAATTACAAAGCAATCACACATCAACTTTATTCAAATCGCACAAGTAAATTTAATTAGTAATTTAATCATGCATCACCATTATTTCAAGGCGCCCAGAGATCCACCAATTTATTTTCATAAAAATTGCAAACCATAAGTAAATCAACTGTCTATCTTAAAGGTGATATAACTAGGTTAACATTATGAGGGTTCCAATTACCAATAAAGAATTGTTATTAACCTAACATAATTACAAAGTTCCAATGAGTTGACTTACCAAGAAGTAAATTAATGCTCCATTTATGAAATGCTATCAAGTAAGGTCACATTGATGAGATGTTGAATCATGAAATGATTAGGTGGCTAATGTGAGTTCCATTTTTGGAATAGGAACTTAACCATAGGAAATAATAGGGGTTACCACCATAAAATTGTCATGGTAGAATCCGAAAATTGTTTTTAAATTAAAAAGAAAAGGTCAATATCATAACGAAGGGTAAGAATGGTTATCAATTAAAGGAACACTAAAGCATGAGAGAGGCAAAACCCGAAAAACCTCCATTTGAGGGAGTAGGAGGAACGCTGCCCAAATTTAAATGAAACACAAAGCTTGTGAAGTAAAATGCAGAGGCAAAGAAGGATGGAACTCAAAGACAATTAAGGATAAATCGCCAGGGCGAATTCACCTTGCTGGGTGAAATTCTGGCATACAAGAAAATAATGCAGATGTGTTTTTCCATATAAATCACAGAGAAAAGAGGGTAAGATCTTGCATGGGTTTCCTCAACACGTAGAGTGTTTCTTCCATACAAAATCCTAGAGAAAAGGAGGGTAATATCTTTCATGGTTTTCCTCAACACACATGACGCTTTTCCATAAAAAATCGCAGAGAAAAATGAGGGTAAGATCTTGCATGGGTTTCCTCAACACACATGACGTTTTTTCCATACAAAATTGCAGACAAAAGGAGGGTAAGATCTTGCATGGGTTTCCTCAACACGCAAGACGTTTTTCCATACAAAATCATAGAGAAAATGAGGGTAAGATATTGCATGGGTTTCCTAAACACACACAACATTTTTCCATACAAAATCGTAGAGAAAAGGAGGGTAATATCTTGCATGGGTTTCCTCAACATGCATGACATTTTTCCATACAAAATCGCAAAGAAAAGGAGGGTAAGATCTTGCATGGGTTTCCTAAACACACATGACATTTTTCCATACAAAATCGTAGAGAAAAGGAGGGTAATATCTTGCATGGGTTTCCTTAACACACAGGACATTTTTCCATACAAAATCGCAGAGAAAAGGAGGGTAAGATCTTGCATGGGTTTCCTCAACACATAGGACATTTTTCCATACAAAATTGCAGAGAAAAGGAGGGTAATATCTTGCATGGGTTTCCTCAACACACATGGCGTTTTTCCATACAAAATCACATAGAAAAGGAGGGTAAGATATTGCATGGGTTTCCTCAACACAGAGGACATTTTTCCATACAAAATCGCAGAGGAACAAATGCTAAATTCACTGAGGGAAGAAGGGACAAATTCGTTGGGTAATAATAAGGCAAAATGCAGGGAAACAAAACATTGTATTATGAAGCCATCCCTCCAACTTCCAGGAACAATGAAGATGAATTATCAACAAGAAGATCCAAAGGAAGGAGTATATAAAATCGAAGCAAAATCATTGGGCAAAGAGTGAAGGCGCAGAGCCTTGATCCTAAAAAATGCAGAGAAAATGGAAGCAAAAGCATTGGGAAAAGGAGTGAAGGCGTAGAGCCTTGATCCTAAAAAACAAATGCAGAGAAAATCGAAGGTAAATGAATTCCATGGGGCTCGTAAGGATGGGCGAAATGTATACATCAAAACGCAAAGGGTTTTCTAAGAGAAATGCAGGGTAGAAGCACCAGGGGAATGGCTATGTTTTTTAGAAAAATAAAAGGCAAAGGTTTCATAGTAAAAATCATAAGAATAACAAGAGTCTCATACGAACTAAGCCTCAACAGATAATAGGAAAAAACAAAACTGAGATCACTCCCAGTGATCTATACATAAATTTATACTTCAATAAGAAACTGTAGATATTAAGGTTAAAATATACAATCATTATATCACTAGGAACACATGAGTTTTATAAACATTCAGACCCAGACTCCATTAAAATCAATATTCAAATATAGAAGAGTATATTGATTTTGTTAACACGTAAATAATTAAATATACAGTACCGTGACCAGAAAATAGTGGTAGTGGAGTTGCGTGTCTGTACAACAACCAACACGTGTCCCTTCCAAGATTGAACCTCGTCAATCCACCTTTGCTTGCTTGCTAATTGTTGAGACTTCACCGGTACCTCCCATCCAATGCTATGGGTACTCTTCTTCCCCCTAATCCCCCCAAGCCGTAAAGGGGACACACACACACAACCAAAATCCTCTAGCTCCTAGCTCGCCTCGCAAGGTAGAGCCACCAATTTCTCTCTCTCAAGCTGGGTATCCCAACTCTCACAAGTAAAACCAGTCAAAATTTATGTAGCATAACCTTACTCATCACTAGTGTCTGTCCTTTCCTCCTCTCAGTCATTTGTTTTATATAATTTCCTTAGTGACACCTTGCCATTTGCACATTTAATTATTATTTTTTTTTTAATTTAAATTAGGAATTATTCCCCCAATACACTTGTCATCCATTCTCTTAGTTGCACAAGTAAATCCACAATTTAATTTAATTAAAAGTCAAATTCCCTCACCCATCCTAAAAGCTCTCCTAAAATCACTCCTAATTGTCCCTTTATTCCCAATTAATGTATGACACCTTTTAAAACTGAGTTGAGTTAAAATATGAATGTTCTCTAGTTAGACTAGACTCTAGATACCTTTCTATGATTACACACTATTTTATGCTTTATTCCTTTCTTATTTTAAGTTTTAATTTGGTATTTTATGAACACATGTGTATTGTATTAATTCTTTAGATTTATTTCTTCTCTCTTAATCTCTTAAGTTGGTTTACCCTTTTTATTATTTTATCTAATTTGTAATTTAGTTTTAGAAATATCACCAAGCTTTAGAATTAGGTTTAAATTCAAATAGGCTTAGGCTTTTGTTTTGGGGTATAAAATTAATAATTTCAATCTTTATTTAATTAATTAAATCTGACAATGTTTAAAGATTTTACAAGATGTAAAAATTTGCTCGAGGTTTTTCAGGCCACCTAGGTTCATTGGATCAAAGTTTTATTACACGACGTTCCCTTCAAGACGCACTCCGTGCTCCAAGGGTGCCACTCGCCTTGATTCAAATTTTAATTATGCGACGTGCCCTTCAAGACGCACTCTGTGCTCCAAGGGTGCCACTCTCCTTTGACTAGTTTTGGTAGTTGTCCAACCCTTGGAGTCAATACTCCATTCATGCGAACTTGTGAGAGACTAAGGGATTCTATCGAAGAAGGAACCTTATTTATTGCGTTCTCCTTAGAATCTTCGTGAGCGACAATCTCAGTCTGCCCTCATGACATTGTGGATCTCTCGAACTAGGTAATCGTTAACCTACAATTTGAGCAATGAAAAGAGTGATAATAGGTTGTGACAGGGATGCTGCTACATCTCTCCCTCAATATCTGGTTGTTGTGCATGGCCCCTTTACTCCTTATGTGAGTCATATTAGCAAGCAATTGTCAACCTTCATCCATCAATGAAACACTATCAATGATCCATAAACAACATCATATTACACCTGATCATATGTCACCTATGCATAAATGAAATACTCAAACCAATACAATCCACTCCCTAACTCAATCCAGAGTCCAAGGAGGTCCATTGATGCCATCGACATCCTCAATCTGTCAAGTGTCCTGCACACTCAGGGGAAACTCGTCAATAACATATGTCAATACATATATATCAAATAACATAATATCATAATCCATCAACATCATCATATAATCCATAAGTGAAACATACAAAACCGGATCACTTACATGCAAGTGTCCTCAAAGAATAAGTCAATAACGCGTGCTTGCAAGAGAGGGATGTTACATACACCCCCTCTTGTTTTAAACTTCATCTTGAAGTTGTACAATATATAAATGAAATAAATAAAGCATCTAAAAAGATCTATATGTCTAACTACCAAATAAATATGGAAATTTTTGGTACATATCATATGCGTCCTCCCAGGTAGCTGAGTGAGGACTATAATTGTCCCACTAGACCTTGACCTAATCGACTGCTCGACGTAGTAGTTGTCGAATGCAATGGTCCAGAATACAGATTGGCTCCGTCGCGAGTGCACCCTCGTCTGACACTTGGAAAGAACTCATGTCAATCACATGTGTAGGATCATTAACATAATGTCTAAAAACAAATAAATGAAAAACATCGTGCATACACCTCAAGGAATCAGACAAGGCTAGTCGATAGGCCAGGGGACCTTTCTTTTCTACATCTTTGAAATGTCCCACAAACCTAGGAGAGAGTTTAACATCCTTCCCAAACTTAATCGAGCTCTTGTGCAGTTTCACCCACAAGAACACTCGGTCACCAAATTTATAATTACGGTCAACACGATGCACATCGACATAACTCTTATGCCGATCTTGCGCTTATTTAATCCTTTGTCTTATCATTTTCATTTGTTCTTTTATTTCTTGGATCACTTCTGGTCCTACTAGGACCCTATCCTCAAGTCGATCCCATCTCAGAGGTCTCTAACACAGTCGCATGTAAAGAAACAAACTCAAATGGTGACATCTTAATGGTTCTTTGATAGCTGTTGTTGTATGAGAACTCTACCAGTGGCAAGAAATCTTCCCAATGCTTCTATTGGTCCATCACGTACATACGCAACATATCTTCCAAGATTCGGTTCCTTATTTTTGTCTTCCCGTCTTTCTCCAGGTGATACATTGTACTAAAGTTAAGTTGGGTTCCCAAGGCCTCTTGGAAACTAGTCCAAAATCGTCTTGTAAACACCGATCCTCTATCGGATATGATCTTTTTTGGCATGCCATGCAATCTCACAATATTGCTGATAAAAACTCTAGCTATTTCTGGTGTCTGATACATCATACGCACATGAATAAAATGGGCAATCTTCGTCAGAGTGTCAACTACCATGAAAATCGAGTTGTGCCTCCTTTCCTTCAACGACAATCCCAAAATAAAGTCCATCGAAATGACTTCCCATTTCGATTTCGGAATAGTGTGTGGCTGTAGTAATTCTTTCGGATATCTATGTTCAACCTTCACTTGCTGACATTCTAGACACCTCGCCATGTAGCTATCTATGTCCGCCTTCATTCCTTTCCAGAAGAACAAGGGATTAAGGTCTGCCCTCATCTTCATGACTCCTGGATGAGCTATGTACACTGCTCTATGAGCTTCGCTTAAGATCAAACTTCTCAATTTTTCATTAGGTGGTACGTAAATGAGATTATTATACCTCATTAATCCATTGTTGTCCAATGTAAATCCCTCAAAATTTGGTACCAACATGGTGTCTTGTCCAATATTTTCCTTAACCTCTTTATACCAGTCATCGTTGCACTATATAGTTAGAATATTTTCTTGAAGATTCGTCTGAAGAGGTATCACCGAAAATATGTGTGGTCTCCAACTCAATGCATCTGCCACTTTGTTCATTGTTCCTTTTATGTAGGAAATTTCAAAATTGTACTCGCTAAGCAGTTCTGACCAACGCCTTTGTCGCATGTTCAAGTCACTTTGCATAAAAATGTGTTGCAAACCACAATGGTCTGTCTTTAGTTCGAATTTCCTTCCAATCAGGTAGTGTCTACACACTCTCAGGGCATAAACAATGGCGAATATCTCCAAATCATGCGTCACGTAGTTCTCCTCATGCTTTCTTAATTTCCTTGAGATGTAATCGATCAATCCATTGTTTTGCAAAAATACTCTGCCTAAGCCTTCCTTGGATGTGTCTGTGCATACCAAGAAGTCCTCGTCCATGTCAGGGAATTTTAGTATCGACACTGTCATCAACAACTCCTTGAGCCTTTAAAATTCTCTTGCGCATTTCTCGGTCCATACAATTTTTTTTTTTTTTTTTTTTTCTTCAATTTTGTTATTGGATTTGCTATCTTCGAGAAACCTTCTACGAACCGTTGATAATACCCTGCTAAACCCATACAACTACGTACTTCTGGTACATTCGTAAGTGCATACCATTCCATAATAGCCTCTGCCTTCGTTGGATCCACAACGATGCCTTTGTTGGAGATAACATGCCCTAAATAATGAATCATCGATTGATAAAAAGAGAATTTTGATAGTTTCCAGTATAATTTGTTTCTCGTAAACATTGTAGTACCAAGCAAAATTTTTCTTCATGTTCTTCCTTCGTTCGAGAATATATCAATATGTCGTCAATGAATACTTGAAAAAACTTGTCCAAGTATTCACGAAACACCCCATTCATCAATATCATGAATACCCCCGAGGCGTTTGTCAGTCCAAACGGTAAAACAATAAACCCATAATATATGAACCTTGTCTTGATTGTGGTCTTAGGAATGTCTTCCTCTTTGATCCATAACTGGTGGTATATTGATCTCAAGTTGATATTTGAAAACATAGTCACGCCATTCATTTGGTCAAACAAATCACCTATTCTTGGCAACAGATATTGGTTCTTGATCGTTTCCTTGTTCAATTGACGATATTCGAAATAGATTCTCCACGACCCATCCTTATTTCGTATGAAAATAACAGATGCACCCCAAGGTGACACACTTGGACGCATAAGTCCTAGGTCCAACAACTCTTTCAGTTTCATTTTCAACTCCTGTAACTCAGGGGTCGACATCTGATTAGGCGCTCTTGCTATCGATTTAGTTCTAGGTTTTAAGTCGATGGTAAATTCCAGCTCTCTTTTGGGTGGAAAAACTGGTAACTCTTCTAGAAACATGTTCGAAAACCCTCGTACTAACAGAAGGTTTTCTAATCCTTATGTCTCACCCTTCTCGTTCAATGCTAATATTGCATCCTTTTTGCATGCTCTTCCATAGTTGTAGGGAAGAAATGAACCTTAAGGAAACTCCTTGGTTTCTTCCTACAATCACTCATCTATGTACCTCATCATCGGTCAAAATCGACCGTTTCATCTTACAGTTGAGTATCGCATCATGCGATTCCAACCAGTCCATACTGTTGATTAAGGTTGGTTGTCATTGATGTCAACCCTTGAAGAAAGACCTGTAGCACAAAGGTTTGGGTAATGGACCCAATAGTGTTTGATGTAAATATGAATCATTATTTTTTGTCATGGTTGATAAGAAGTAAATATAGATGAAATCCAAAGTGGTCCCCTTATGGTGAAATCCCTCACGGGAAGACGCTTTGTGGAGTAAGAGAACCCATTCTTAATTGTGAAATAATGAGATGAAGGAAAGTTAATTTGCCAGGGAAAATATCCTAGATGGATATTTCTTGTCATG
>JZKD02S0962245.1:545436-556088 GCA_000966675.3 Picea glauca
TTACAGATGTTTAAATATGAGATTAGATAAAATTGTTGAAAGTGAAAATGCAAGAGTGGATGATGAAAATCCTAGAAGGATCAAGATGCAAACAAATGACCAGCCTGCAATAACAAGTTATAGTGACAAAGAGAAAGATAATGAAGAAGACAATTCAGAAAAATAAGAATAAGAGAAATACTGTGAGGAAGATAATGAAAAAGAGGAGGAAGAAGAGGAATATTCTAGACAAGACACAAAGACCCCCTTGAGATATGTCCAAAAGAACCACCCTGAAGAACTGATTCTTGGTGATAACAACAAAGGTGTCCAAACGAGAAGGAAATTGTTAAGATTGCCAGAACATGCAAATATGTCTCTGTTGTCTAAAATAGAACCCAAGAACTTAGAGGAATCTATCAGAGACAATAACTAGGATGATTCTATGAATGAAGAATTAGACAAGATTGAGAAAAACAAAACTTGGGAGCTAGTTCCTAGAACAAAATACAAGAATGTAATTGGCATGAAGTGGGTATTTAGAAACAAACTAAATGAGGATGGACAAGTAGTGAGAAATAAGGCAAGGTTGGTATGTAAAGGCTATGCTCAAGTTGAAGAGGTAGACTTTGATGAAACTTTTGCTCCAGTAGCTAGACTAGAGGCCATTAGAATCTTTTTGGCATTTGCAAGCCACATGAGTTTCAAAGTCTATCAAATGGATGTTAAATATGCATTTCTAAATGGAAATTTGGAAGAGAAAGTATTTATTGAACATCCCGAGGGATTTCAGCTAACAAACAATTAAGATTGTGTGTGCAAATTGAAGAAATCCCTCTATGGTCTAAAGAAAGTATATGGATTGGTTGCAAGCTTTCAATTTGCACCAAAATAATCACATGTGATGGCAGTCAAAAGAATTCTCAGATACTTGAAGGGAACAATGGATTTTGGACTATTGACAGGGGGAGATAACATAAGCCACAGGGGAGCAAGTGATGTTTTACTCAACTATTTCCATCTATGACAAAGGGGAGATTGTTGGAAAATTTATGCCATTGATGTCAACACTGTAGGGGGAGTTTGTTTGACCGATTACCTGACAGTGTCACTGATGACAAGTTGTTTGTGATAGGATGACAATGAACTCTTAAATATTGGTTGCAAAATAACCCTTAGTCAAGGAAGGAGGATAGATCGTTCCTTGTTCATATATCATCGAAGAGATCGATGATCCTACATCAATAAGAAAATTAGACTTTGATGAATCATGTTTGCATGTGGATAGAGAGTGAAATCCCCTTTGCAAGTGTGGAGGAATAAGAACCATCAGATCAGGATAAAGAATCAACCGTGACTGTAGATTCTTCGGATCGATACCTTGCTTATGTGTCTAAAGTTTTGGACAACTGAGATTATATCTGAGATTATATCTGGAGTGATGTACATCCAAATCGATGGTGGGAAGCAGTCCTAAGTTTGGAGTCCCAAAAATGGATTAAGGCTTTCAGAGTAGAATATTTGGAGTGCAAGCTAGAAGAATACTCCGATGAGGAGTTCCAATCAATGACGTAGATTGATAAGAGAACATAAGAGATCAATGAACATAATCACATCTCGGAGTAGAGAGATTGATAGTCATCGGGAATCCATGTGGCAGAGTTTGGAGCAGCCATCCATAGGTCTGAAAGAGTTAGAACAGAACTCTGACCAATGGTCCAAATGTGTTCGAAGTAGACAGATCAACAAGTACGAAGGTGATGCATGGTGACATATTATTGGTTGTTCAAGTGAATCCATTAGAGTCTAGTAAGGAACTTCGATAGAACAAGATCGATCAACGACTCATATCTATTCAGAGTAGAATAGATCAACGACTCTAAAAAGGACACGTGGCAGTTTGCAGAGACATGTGATGAGTTGAAATCAATGATTGTGAAGTGGACACATTGCAATGGGATCCACAGTTGTTAGTGAGACACGTGGAATACACATACAAGTCATTCGATGAAGACCTGGCATAGTGAAGATCAACAATGTACAATTTACAAAGAAACTACAATGACGAACAATGGAGATCAAATCCTGGAATAGATCAATGGTGGAGGTTGTTCGGTCATTCAGAGTCCAAAAAGGTCATGTAGTATATCTTGTTAGAGTGTGTGTGTTGGAGTGATGTAAGTTTCAGGGATCAAGATACTTCGAAAAGAAAAGTATGATTGCTTTGTGAAGAATTAAGCCCCGATACTAGTACACACTTGGTCATAGCGTGAGGTCATATGGAATTCAACCTTGGAATGAAGCACTTGGGTTGTTAGCACCTGGTTACTATACTTCAATGTAGTATTGAGTGTTTCAGAGCCCGATATCAAAGAAACAATCAACAGACGAGATCAAGTCTGGACCAAATATAATGGTGGATGTGCATTGAGGTCCCAAGTGTCTGACATGGTTAGTGGCTCTGATCACAAATCAACGGTTGAAATTTCATGGAGATACAGAACAAATGGTGGTTGAGTGTCAAGGATATATTGAGTACCCTGATCGCCAGCAAGAAAATAAATGGACAAGATCGAATCCAAGATGAGATATGACGGTTGTTGAGTGTCAAATTGTGCTATGTGGCCTATGAGCAGATCGGGTGAAAAGAAAAGATGTTAGAACCCAATTTTGAGGAAGAAGAAATGGATTTGAAATTGACCTCATAAATGTATTGTATTGGGACCAAACACATCGTATATAAGAATGAGGAGGAGCAATTGTGAAAGGGTGTGGGGATGAATTCTTGAATCTGAAATAACGAGGAAGTGGAGCATAGTTCATATCTCATGAACCTCGTGGAGAAGAAAAGAAGAACGAATATTTTGTGAAGCTATTTGTTCTGGCTTAAGGTTGATTTCATGGAGAATTGTTTTTAAAAAAATTTCAGATCATAAAATAAAATATAGGTTAGTGCCTGAAGTTGATGAGTTGGTGCTCATAAGAGGAATGGTGTCCTCATCTAGGTTGGTGCCTAATTCATGAGTTGGTGCTCATAAGAGGATTGGTGTCCTCATCTAGGTTGGTGCCTGATTTATGAGTTGGTGCTCATAAGAGGATTGGTGTCCTCACAAAAAATTATTTATCCACAAATTGACATTTATCTACAAAATACTTTCAAGGTTTTCACTTCTATATATGTAATTTGTTGCTTACAATGAGAATCTCTCTGATATGAATTCCTACAATTATAAATGCTAATATGTTTTAAATCAGTGTAAAACAAAAGGAATTTAAAGTGTACAGTACTAATTCACTCCCCACCCCCCCCACCCCCTTCTCAGTACTATTGAACATCCCAACATTATGTACATTACATTACTAACACATATATGCGTTCTCTTGTGAAAAACAAGGATTTTAATTCAAGTGTGAAATTGAAGTAGGGAAAAAACAAATCATTGCAAGACCCTATTTCATTATCAACTTTCTTCAAAATAGTTTATTTTCTTACTCTTCTTCTTTCTAATTCTTAATTGTTCCATGCAGTGTCGTTTCCTATGGAGCACCATTTCCAACCTGAAGGTCTTGACCAAAAATTGCTTTGCCAATGCTTACAACTTCTCCTTCCTGTGGCTCAAGAAACATTGTCGTTTTGTCATGCACATAATCAATGATCCCGATGACACCTTTGCTAGGCCTATCTTCTTCCATTGGAGTCGTGGGTGAAGGATGCCCTAAGTTTTTGTTTCCTTCCATATCCTCATTGATTTTAACAATTGAGGTCCAACAATCTATTGGTTGCAGTAACTTCTGATATAATTATTTGTGCTTTTGTGTTTATTTCAATTGTGTTGATAGTGCATTTGAAAAGTTTAGCTACAAGCTCATCTTGTTCTTTCAAGAAAAGAAAACAATTATGGCCATAGACCAAGAGGAATATGATCTAATATCAATCGATACAAAATGAAGCAATCTAAAAGTTATTCATTTTTTACATACAATTATCTTTTTTATATAAACATATAGAATAAGGACCTCACATTTAACTATGTTTTCTTTTTTATTTTAATAAATATTATACTTTATTACATAATAACTAACTAAATTATACTATTTAACTATATTTTCTTTTTTATTTTAATATATATTATACTTAACTACTTAATAACTAACCAAGTTATACTATTTATTATCATCCAGTTTTTATATCATAAATTACTATTATCCTCATGGTTAAGAACACGTGTTTCCTCTTAAGAGGTCATAAGTTCAAATCCAAAGGGGATAGGGTATGTATACCTCTGTAGACTTCACCAGTCAAATCGTTGAGCAGAGGGGAGAGGTTCTCTCCAAACCTTTTCAAATTCTTTTTTCGAGAATATAACCTCACCTCCTTTGCATAAGCATTAGCCATTGGTTAATGGGAGATAATTTTAAAAAGCCACAATGGATTAATTGCATTATTTTATTTTCCACCAAAGTCTACCTAAAATCGGGTGTTGCACATTGAATATTCTCTGTACCATCTCACAACAATAATAGAGATGCTCAATCGGGAATATATCATAGTTCGTAATCTCAAGGATTTGGTAATGAAAGACTTTGTCGAGACTTATTTAGATTCCCTAATACGTACGAATATAATATTATGATAGAATTTGGAAAAAGAGGTTTTGCATGGACCCATGTCTATTGTAACGGAATATTATTTTATTATATTGTTCGTTATGCATTGACTTTTATATTAATTTACATTGACCCAAAAATTTGTATAAGAAATCTATTTTTCAACCTAACAAAAATAAACTTTTATTGTTTAACATATAAAATACATTTTTTTAAATTTTTATTGGTTGAAAAGTTTGAAGTATTTTTTTTTCCCTTGGAAAAGAGTAAGAGAAATCCTCAAGTACTTTTCCATATCTTTGTACGACTTGATTAGGGGCTTAACCCGATGGAGATATCAAATCGAACAAACAATGATACTCATTCACTTGAGTTAGCTCATCGGACTAGAAAAGTTTGAAGGATTATTAGAACCTTCAAGTAATACAAGGTTTCAAATTAATTAAAAAAAAAATGAAATTCACAGAAGAAAAAAATAACGATATAGCAAACTTTTGAAGGCCCTAGTAAGCTCGACATGAATCCCTGCCTTCCAAGGTGTAGGTCCTTGTATGCTTTTGTAAAGAAACACAACATGATGGAGTTTACCAATTTATATTCCAAGACGAATCACAATTACAGAGAGAACTTCAATGGGTACCCAATTTATAACAAAGATCGTGAATTTGTACTGCAACATAAAATATGGATGAATTAATAAGATATATTGATTTTCGTCATCACTTCCATCTCTCACGTTGTTCAATAGAGTGAATTTCGATCAAACTGTACATTAATTCATCCATTTCTTACTTTCTAAGTGTCCCTTCCCACTCTTCTACCAAACTCATTCCCTTTTTGGGTTCCCTAAATTATTTTGTGTTATTTTTATCAATATAACATTTAAATTTCTATTGGGGCATATGGCTGGCCCATAATGCAATGATATTCAAAGAAAAAGATGTTATTCCAGAGGCAATAGCAACCCAAAGTCTATTCATATTGTCTCACTTCCCTCAGTCAAAAGAAGCTCTGACATTGCAGATAAGGAAACCAGAGGTCATTGACACTTCAAAACCCTGGGCATACTTTGATGGAACTTCTCAGAATTCCACATGCGTCGGGGTGGAACAGTTCTCCACTTAATAGAAAACCATAGTTTTCATATAAAAATGGGTATGGGCCGGGGTACAAACAACTATGCCGAACTATTGCCATTGAAACCGTTACTTCTTTTTGCCAGAGAAAAGGAACTACATCACCTTCAAATCTTTGGTGACTCTATGAATGTCATCAATTGGGAAAGAAAGCATCAAATTTGTCACAACATTTTTCTTATTTCTATCCTAGAGAATATTTTTCGTATGATGGACGTATTTGATTCGTTGGTTATCTCCCATGTATATAGGGACATGAACATGGTAGCGGATACTTTGTCCAAAGTAGGTTTCGTAACTCACCCTGGGTCAATGGCACTTCACAGAGCATAAAGGGGATAACTCTTATGGATTTTATCATTGTTTATAGAGGACCACGGGTAGACACATAACCGCATCTTCATACTTTTCTCTTTCTCATGATCAACACATTTTGGGCATTGTTCGTCGGGATTATCTCTTTTCAACAGATTGAGGTCTCACCATGTTTCTATTATCTCTTTCAACAGATTGAGGTCTCACAATGTTTCTATTTCTTCGAATTCAGTAGTTGTTATCATCTCAGGGAAGAAAAAATATTTCTTCAGCGACACAACTATAAGGAAAATGACAAAAGTTTATCTCGACATTCTCCTTGATCACACAAAAAAAAGTTTTGGTTTTGTTTCTGAAGCACTTTTTCCCATGTATATATTAGGATATAACTCTGCAGATTTTATTCCACCTTGTTCTGGGTGAGGTAAATTATAGGCATGCAGTCATGCAAAGCAAAACTCTACTCATGAAAGCTATGGATTTTAGTGGTCACTTTTTGGGTATGGGTTAAGGGCCATTTTTCTCTTGCCAAAAATACACACAGATGGTGTGATGTGCTCTTTGAAGCACCTACAAAATGTAATTTTATCTTTCAAAAAAATAAAATTAAGTTTTTTTCCGAGAAAAAAAAACATTTAAATTTCTATATTTATATTAAATTTAAATTTATTAATTAATATAATATTTAAATTTATATATTTATAAATTTATATTAAATTTAAATTTATTAATTAGTGTTTAAAATAATATGAAGTTTATGAATTTATAGTAGTATGTATATTTTTAATATTTAGTATCATATAATTAGTGATTAAAATTATAATATTAAAATTATAATATTTATATTAAATTAAGATTTATTAATTAGTATTTACATGATTATGAGATAGATGGATCTTATATATTAATGTTTAATATCATGTAATTAGTAATTGAAATTGTTGGTTGGTAAAAGGCAACAAGGAATGATGTCAATGTTAACGGTACATATACAATTAAACTAATGTTATAATTTTTTCAATACTAAATTGTAAGATGTAGTTCTATGTTTAGTGATTTAATACTCTTTAATAGAAGTGAAGTGAATTTTATAATTTAGTATTAAAAAGATTATAACTTCTATATTTCATAAATGTTTTTAATTTGAGTTTGATTTAAAATTAATGGTTGATACGATTTTAGCTTAAACTAATAATTGCCAAGATTTTGGTTTAAATGGTTTAATTAACTGGAAAGTCTTATTAGCTCTTAACTACATACAATTAGTATATTAAACTAAAACCTTAAAAGGTAGTATAAACAACTTTGTTGCACTTGTTATAATGTATAGCTCTAATTGCATCTTTGTATTTATAATATTTGAATTAATATATTGTGTTTAATCATGTTTAATATTTAATAAGTTTATGAAAGTTTATTATATATTTATTATATGTTTTTTTTGTTAGAGGGATTTTAATATAAATGTTTTATAAATTTAATTTTTTTAATCATTCAAAATAATATAAATATAAATTGGTATTTTTTTGTTTGAAATTTGATAAAAATCATTTTGAATTGATGTAATTGTACATGTCATTCATTAACATTTCATTATTAGATTGTAATAAGGGTGATTGAGGATGTTAATTATATTTTTGTGTTAAATAGAATGATTTTAATAATCCAAAATTGCAATTTCAACAAAGATATAATGATTGTCCTCGAGGTGTAGGACAGTCGGTGACGAAGTGTGTTGTTAAGCCACTCCGTGATGTTAAAGTCACCGGTTCGAAACCTGCGGGGACAAAAAATCCAACCATGTTAAGGGTTGGTGTGGCTCAGGCCGGGTGCGATCCCCGGGTGATTTTGACGGCTTAGATGCCCCTGAGTCGCGGTTTCTCCCAACATGTCTCGCACAAATCAACAAACAAAAAAACAAAAAACAAAGATATAATGATCACAAATTATCATCAGAATATATTACTTAATGAAGACATTGCTTCAGCTCTCAGGGGTGTAGATCTATTAGCAAGTGTCGTGTAAATGGAAGAAAATTTGTAAAAAGGAGGTCTCAAGTTCGATTTTCACCCCGATTTACTTGTACTCCATTCTTACGAATGGAGTTATACAAAGTTGGTAAAAAAAACATTACTTTCCATTGCTATTTTAATAATTTTCTTTTATAAAAAAAATTAAATAATTTTAACTAAATTTTATAAAAAATAATATAAAATTACTTGAAAAAATTTGAATTGCAATATTATCTATCGAATAAATAAAATGTATTATTTTGAATATTTATGAAATTTAATAAAACAAAATTTTATGGTTTTTTTTTATCAATTTATTGTGCTTTAAAATATTTTGAAGCTCTAAGTTAATTTGGAGAACTCTAAAACTTCTATTTTGAAGATCTAAGTTAATTTGGAGAATCTTAGGTGTGATGGAACCATTACTCAGATTCATCGTGAGTAATAAATCAAGAATTGCTTTGTTTTCTTCATTGTTTAGCTTATGCCTTAATTTGCGAGTTGCTAATAAGAAAAAGGTAAATCATGTTTTATTGTTTTATTATTCAATCAAATAACAAAAGACATAGATTTTCTTTATTTTTAGAAGTAAACTTGATGTTGAATCCTTTCTATTTCAATTGTGGATTTTTTTTTCCTGACATTTTTTTCTTAATAAATATTTGTGTGTTGTTTAATATTTATTTTATTATTTATAATAATTTTGCTTAGTTCTTAAAAATGACAAAGCATTTATTTATTGAAGCATTCTAATACAAAATATTTTATATAATTATATTCATAAAAGTTTGATAATATCTTTTATATTATTTAGAAAGATTATATTAAAAATGGTTTCATAATCCATGCATATATAAATGTATTAAATTCTACTTTCATATTTTTCAATATTTAAGTTAAAGGGGTTGGATTTAATGATAAAAAGTAAAGAGTTTTTTATTATTGGATAAGGTTCAATTTTAATGAGGATTTAACTTGGAGTCAAGGGACACCTTGAGATAGTGATTAAATGTGTGGTTGCACCCAGATAGATTATATTAAAAATAGTCTTGTGACTTGTACACATCTAACTGGATCAAAACTCACCTCCATGTTCTTCAACATTTAAGTCAATTATTGCGACTGGTTTCGAGGGGCCTCATTCTATACTTAGGTTTGAAACTTCACAGTAGCAGGATGAGACACCTAAAATCCAGTCATGTTAAGGGTTGGTGTGGCCTAAGCCAGATGTGATTGTCGAGTGATTTTGACAGCTTAGATGCCCCTAAATTGTAGTTTATTAGACTACAGATTAATCCCATAAGTCATGGATACATTAGCAAACAAACAAAAAAACATCTTTTATATACTTCTTTCTTTTAAATCCAAACACTCTCTTCATTTCTAAATCTCATTCATTAAGTTTAGTGATTTGCGAACATTAGAGTCCTATTGTTTAGAAGGCCTTTTCTAATCACCATTGGACAAAGAAAGTTATCTTCAACTTATATTAATAGATGCTTTTAATTTGAATATGTTATAACCACTTTGTTTAATAGACAAATTTATTACAATGACATAAATATATATCATAATCCATGGAAATATTTTTTTGCTAACATCAAATTTATTCAAAACTTGCACCTAACTTCAGATGCATGAAACATCATATTCATGAGAATAATACTTAGGATTTACATGTAGACCCAAATACATAAAACAAGTTATTTACATAGACAAAATAGCCTAAGAAAATCAAACATATTTTTTAAGGTATTTGAACTTTTGTAAGAGAAATAACAACAGTCATTCTATTAACACACCAAAATCTTATAAAAATCTTATTAACAATGACTTTTACATACAAGAAATTTATTTACATAGACAAAATAGCCTAAGAAGATCAAACATATCTTTCAAGGGATTTGAACTTTCGTAAGAGAAATAACAACACTCATTCTATTAACACACCAAAATCTTATTAACAATGACTTTTACGAAATTTATAAAAAAACACATGTTTTGATTTTTTTATAATTTTTTCATTAAAATATACACCTTATTTTTAACATTATTAAATTATAAACGAACCAATTCATGCATACCAATATTTTAATATTTTCAACGTTATTGAGTTATAAATGGACCAACTCATACCAAAATTAGGTAACACATCAAAATTATAAAAATATAAATTCACGACCCTTTCCACAAATGACTATTCATATTTGAACTATAAAATTGGAATAATTGAACAAACTGTAGTTACATGAGAAAAGGGAAGTGTAATTTACAACTTGGATGGAAGAGATATGTGATATCCATATATAAAGTTAATAAACTTAAAAAAAACTTTTTTGAATAATATAACACATTAAAATATTATATATATATATATATATATATATATATATATATATATATATATATTTTAAGTTACAAGTTTAAATCTAAAGGGGATAGGGTATGTATATCTCCTTAGATTTAACCAGTCAAATGGTTAGATGGAGGGGGTTTCATACACTAATTTGGTATCTGCTTGCTCGTGACTTTAAAAATAAATTATTATTATTATTACTATTATATATATATATATATATATATATATATATATATATATATA
>JZKD02S0962245.1:561331-591601 GCA_000966675.3 Picea glauca
GTTACATTCAGTATTGGGAGCACTAGCTTCCTAGTTGTTTCTCTTGGTTTTCCTCTCTATATTTCACAAGTATATTTTTTTTTAAGAAATAGATTTTTATAGGGTTTTTGTACTTGTACATGGGGCATTTGGTATCTATTGCAATGGGATCACTCATTGCATTGGATCTTTTTGTAACCTAGGTCTGCACCCCTACCTCTCCTCTCTCATTTCCCTATGCCTTCATCATTTTTTTCCTCTTCTGGTTGATAAAGTCGGTTTCCCATCTATTTAATGATCTGGTTTTCCTTATTGGATTGTTTGGATGATTCTTTGCGCCGAATTATTTATGTTTTCCTTGAAAAATAATTGCATGTTTGGTTTGAGTTTGAAATACTTGTCAACATGTTTTCCACTAATTGAACATGCAGCAAGCCCACCAAGCCTTTCCTATGCACAGGAGAAATCCAGGTCCGCCAATTACTTTGTATGCACAGTAAGTAACCATGAGAAAAAATGCATCATTCAAAGCAGTCCATTTTGGGCTTGAAATACAAGAAAACAAACGAGTTCATTTTTCAGCCATCAAATCAAGCAAAGATTAAGTCATGACCTTCATATCTCATTGGAGAGAGATTGACGACGGGGAGGGATTGTGGGGATTGGGAAGCAAATTAAAGTTTCTGCAAGTTATGAGCTCACAATCGCCCAGGATCGTTGATCTTGTTGGATGAACAAATCAATGATGCATATCGATCCCTCTACGGATGAGCATCTTCGCTTTGCGGAGATCGGGAAGGAAATTAAAGAGTGAGCGAGTTAAGTCTCCGCAATCACTCGTGGCCGTTGATCTTCAAGAAAGGGACATGTGTCATTCGATCTTGTACTCTGGGAGGAAACAAGTAGAAGATGAGTGAGTAAAGGACTCTTGAAGGCCTGAAGCTCGTAGTTCATTTGAACCATCCAACAAGAGGACACGTGGAGGCATATCTCTCACTTTAGAAATACGACACTTCGAAGGATTGCACGAGCAAGCAGAAGAAAACTCCTGAAGCATGAACTCTCAAAGTGAATCTCGACCGTCCAAAACAAGATGAAATGTGGAGGTGATCTCTCACTTTGGATATATGACACTCTGGAGGATTGTAAGAACTATGCATTGAAAAGGCCTGAAGCCCAAACTCCCGACGCCCAAACTCCCGAAGTAATTGTGGACTGTTGATATCAAATCAACAAGAACCGTTTATCTTTGCAGTAGGTAAGAAAGGAATATCACCCAAAGGCCCGAAGACCCGAGAGCCTGCCACATCAACCGGGCCCGTACTATTTTGGGATATTTCCAAGCACAAAATTCATAAACTCTCGAAGCCCGAAGTCCTAGAGACACATGGCATTCATTTCAGGCCGCCACGTCACTCCGGGCCCGTACTACTCCGGGAGTTATACAAACTTTGCATCTAAATTGGCGCCATCGCTAAATCGGATAGGGGAGTTCTAATATGGCATATGGATAGAACTATAGCAAGGGTGCTAAAGTAGCAGGGTCACTCGGATCATAGATTGCGACAAGATCGACAACCACACTTCATTGTGGGGAAGGAAAATGCTCGAACATTTATTTTCCAGAGTGGTCCTGCAATTGAAACCATGGTATAGCTTATGAGGTTCGTGACAGTTGGTGGTGGATTGCAGGAGTTGGAGTGGTGTGGATCCAAACCACCCTCGATAACATCCATAATCACATGCTTATATGACGTCAGGTCACCACGTCACTCCAAGAGATTTTCATGTTGCACATCTAGTTGTCTCCAGTGGCCCCCAACAACGCGCGTGCACGCCATGATCAATGCAAAATCTAGCTCTATCACTTTGAATTAGTTTCTTCCAAAATATCAGTTCATTCCAGCGCTCACATCAGTCCAGTTTCATCGCCAATGTCAGTTTTCAATTATTCAGTTCAAGATTCTGTTTAGTTTAAAGCATAATAAGTGGTCTTCTATGTGTGATAAGAACCACTCTTTTTGATTAAGTCAAGTGTGAAGTATACATTGAGGTGATCCAATGGTGTTTTACTCAAGTTAATTAGTCGTTCTACAATTGTTAATGTAGAGTTAAGTATCAGTACCAGATGGACGAGAGCCTCTGCAACTCTGATAAATATGCAGTTTCTGTATGTTTTGGGGGTTCGGTTTTTGGGAAAGGATAACAATACATCATACTGGTTGGACCTATTCTATGCATGGATTAAAGCTCTCTACCTAGTGAATATAATCTTGATGACAATGTTTCGTTCAAATCTTCATGTGTTTTTATCTTATCTTGAATGAAGTTTTTTATTTGTGCAAAGTACATTTCATTTGCCTCGACTATTGTATAACTCATCTTTATTGATATGCAACCTGTGAAAACAACTAATGCTTGGTGAAGATTTGTTTTTATTGCAACCTATGGCAACAATTGTGTTTTTGATACATGTTTAATGTCTTGAAATGATATTTTAAGTATTTAACTTCTTGCAGCGAATTATTCATTGAGTAATTTGTTGTTTCCCTTTGTCTTCTATTATTTCACTTGTCTGTCATTAGTGTGCCACCAGCCAAGGAGGACCCTCATCCATATAATTTTTCCAACCCAACCATGCTCTTGTATTGGTAAAACCAACCCTCTAACTGACCCAAAAAATCAAATTATCAAAAGAACAATCATCCCAAAACTTAAGGTGGCCTAGCTTTTCCCTTTAGCAGTCAGGTGCAGACTTTAGGACCAACATCTCCTGACGCTGTTTCCGGGGAATAGAGTAACAAAGTATATTTACCTGGGAGAAGGACAACGATTATATATGATATTTGATGGTGAAAAAAGACCAGACACATCTAGACTACATATTCTTCACCTAGTGACTCCATGGTTAAATAATCTAGTGGTGACTCCATTGAGTAAAATTTATGAAAGAAATATTGGCGCCTAGAAAAGGACTCAACAAGTCCAAATTTGAACACATCAAAGCCACCAAGGCTCATCCTAACCATGAGAAGGAAAAATTAGTCTCTGAGCCATAAAGGAAACTAAGAAAATCCATTGTAGCTCAGAGATATACCTCCCCCCTCAAGGGTAAAGTTGTGCCCAAAGAGTCTACTTATCTTCATCATCATAAGAATCTTGAATTTGCTAGCCCTGAGAATCACAATTCCAAGAAACATTAGAAATATTCAACTCCCGACTCTACTTCATCATCCAGTCCAACATCTACCCCTGCAACTCCCATAAATCTTCATATTCTTATTGCCCAAGCCATGGCTACTAACAGGATGAATGTCATAATTGATGCCAGATATGCCCCCCTAATTCTTCCTGTAGGATTACATGCACTCCCAGCCATAGATTACATGAAATATTTACCAAGATAAAATGGGGAGGGTGATGTCATTTCTGAGGAACATCTGATAGCCTTTTACATCTTTGTAGACAAATTTAATATTGACTATGAAGATGTGTGTATGAGGTTGTTTGTGCAGATTCTGGATGGGGAAGTAAGGAAATGGTTATGGGGTCTTCCTACAGCCTCCATTGTAGATATTGAGGTGTTAGATGAAGCTTTCATAAAGAAATGGGGAGATAGGAGAGATTATCTCTACTACATCACTGAGTTTGGGGCTCTAAAGAGGAAGAATGCTGAATCTATCTTAGACTTCACCGAGAGATTCAATAACATGTATGGTAGAATCCCAGATGAGATCAAACCAACTGAATCATCTTCCAATATAACTTATGTCAATGCATTTGACGCAAATTTTTCCCTTCTGTTGAGGGAAAGAAGATCCACCACCTTGTTTTCCATGCAGGAAGTAGCCATTGAAGTTGAATCCAATATCTTGGCATTAGCCATGCTAAAAACTAGGTCTGATAAAGACAATAAGAAATAGAGGGAATATTCCCTTGTCTCCTCTACCTCAGTTACATCTATCCCCAAACTTGATGAAATGACTAAAACTTTGAAAGATTTGACATTTGAAATAGCTAATCTGAAATGGGAATCTAAACAACCAAACAGAGCTTTTCAAGGAGTTGGAAATAGAAATCCAAATCAGTTCAGAAGGCCTAATGATGCACCTCAGATAATGGAGAGAGAAAGGAGGAATGTTGATGATCAAAGGGTAGCGCCTCCTTTCCAAGACAACCAGATTGAGGAGATAGATGTAGACAGTGATGTTGTAGATGACACTGCTATACTTTTCAATGAAACATATTATTATACTAGTCACTTAATGCAACGAGAATATGAGGTAGCACAATTGTCGAATCAGTTTGATAATCAGATAGAGGAAGAGGGAGTTATTCAAGGCCAACCCCCCCAAAAATACGATTTGAGGACAAGAGGGGGGCTCCCAAAGCCACTACCTCTGATCAAAACAAAAGGTTTGATGTCCTTCCCAAGCCAAATCGAAGGAAATATATGTCATCTAAAGCTTAACAACTTCCCCCACCTAAACCTGCAGTCGCTGAGATAAAGGAAGTTGATAGGCCACCAACCTCTTTCATCCTAGAGCATGAGTTGAGCAAGATCAATATCATTTTGCATTTGACAGAACTGATGAAGAATGAACCTTTCAAAAAATCCATCATGAAAGTTCTGCAGCCAACTCCTTCTATTGTATCTTCTGATGTAATTAGTCTGCAGGGTGAGAACCCAACCATTGTTGTGGGTCCACACATTGAGGATGGATATGATGCTTCTCCACCATTTTATATATATCTAAATGTCCATGATAAGATCCTGCATAATTTTCTTATGGACTTAGGAGCCTCACACAATGTTATGCCCAAAGTTGTTATGGAAGAACTGGGTCTAGAGATCACCAAACCCTACCAGGACCTGTACTCCTTTGATTCTAAGAAATTAAAATGTCTGGGACTAATAAAGGATATGGTGGTTTCTTTGGAACAATTACCAATGAAGAGTGTAGTGATGGACATTGTTGTGGTTGATATTCCCCCGAAATTTGGTATCCTCTTATCCAGAACTTGGGCTGAGAAGGTTGGAGGATCATTACAAATGGACCTCACTTACGCCACCATCCCTGTGTTTGGTGGGGAACATAGGAGGATATACAGAGATTTTAGATTAGCTTGTATCATCAGTGACCATCAGAACCCAAGCAATACCCCAATTTAGGTTGTTGAGAATGAGATCGGCTCATCTGTTTTTCATTTAAATGATGATAAACCCGAAATATCATTTAGCCAATGGAAATATCAACCACTGATAGATCAACAAGACAAAGTATGGAAGATGTATTTCGATGGATCTTCATCAAAGGAACGATCTGGGGCAAGTATACTCCTCATTTCCCCTTCACAAGAGGTAATAACACTCTCTTATAAGCTGGATTTTGAAACTACTAACAATATAGCTGAATATGAAGCTCTAGTGTTGGGATTGAGGGTTTCCAAAGACATGGCCATTGGTTGTTTGGCAAATTTTGGTGATTCCTAGTTAATCATCAATCAAGTTAAGAACATCTATCAAGCTAAACAACAAGGCTCAAGCAATACAGAAACGAGGTATGGGACCTGATCAAAAATTTCTTTCTAGAATTTAATATATCCTTTATCCCCAGAGAGGAGAATTAGAAGGCATATTCTCTAGCCTTGGCTTCCAGCACTTTTAGACCTTCCCTTGGTACAAATATTAAATATCAGGTGGAAATCAGACATAGGATAGCCATACCAGACAACATAAAGCACTAGCAAGTCTTTAGTGATGATTTAGAGCTGCAACGGTTTCTACAGACCATTGAAGAATTCTCCAACATCTCAATCAACCAAGAAAGCCAAGAGGGTAAAAATAATGAATTAGAAAATCAACAAACATCTCATCTACTAAAGACAGTAGTTGGCCACAATATTGTGGATTTGAAAACCAATCACATTCCAAGAGGACTAGTGCCACTAGAGAGGTTGTTTGACAGTAATGACGTTTCCAGAGAAGCTGCCATGAAGAACCAATAAGAAGAGACACCATATTGCAATATTGGAACCACTGAGATTCCCAGGATCATCAAGTTGTCTAAAGCATTAGCTGAGGAACAAAGGGACATGTATGCCAGTCTCATAAAAAATTTTGTTGATACTTTCGCTTGGTCATATGAGGATTTAAAGACATTTGACACTAACATCATCCAACACAAGATACCTCTGAAGGATGGGTGCAAGCCATTCAGAAAGAAGATTAAGCAATTTAATCCCATGTTGATGTCTATAATTGAGAAAGAGATGAAATGAATGTTGGATGAAAATATTATTGTACCATTGAGGTACTCAAACTGGGTGGCCAACTTGGTACATGTGAGAAATAAAAACGGGGAGATATGCTTGT
This sequence comes from Picea glauca, assembly GCA_000966675.3. NCBI lineage: Eukaryota > Viridiplantae > Streptophyta > Pinopsida > Pinales > Pinaceae > Picea > Picea glauca. The sequence goes on from JZKD02S0962245.1 coordinate 567,687, forward strand.
GTGTTGATTTCTGAAATCTCAACAAGTTTTCTCTAAAAGACAATTACCCCCTCCCCACGATCTGGCCCTACTAGTGGCATTCTTGTCCCAAAGCTTTGGAGCTTTCTTCCCATATTTGTTTTACAAAAGGGAATTGAATGAATAAGTGTGTCACAGTTTCCTCAGCTTCCATGCATAAGGAGCACTAGCCCGAACCTTCCAAATTTATGAGTTTCATTCTATCCTAGGTTGGAATTTTGTTTTTGATCAAAAACCACATAAAGATGTGTACTTTTAATGGGAATTTAACCTTCCACAAGCCCTTCCACCACCATGTGGGCTCCCTTTGTTGGTGATCTATGCTTAGTTGAGAGTATTTTTCTTTCAATGTATAAACACCATGAAGGGCATGTTGCCATACCAGTTCATCCTCCCTATTTGTGATTTAGATGTGGGTTGCTTTAAGGGCTCTATTGTAATTTGTCTAGTGATAAGAGAAGTCCTCTCTTTACTAATATACTCTACTCCCTTCCATTATTGACTCCATATTGATGTTCAACCCAGATCAACTATCTAGTGTAAGTGATAGAACCCCTATATATGTAGTTGATCGATCAGAGCTTGTGGGAGAATGTAATTTAATGCACTGCTTAGCCAGGGATCTGATTTGATTATGACCTTTGTTCCATTTCCAACTCTCCAAGACAAACTCTCCCCAACCACATGGAAGGATTTTATAAGTTCTTTCCAAATTATAGAGTAGATGGATATCTCCTTTGTATGACATCTAGTCCATTCCTCCATTGAGTCCAGATGGATATATTTCTGAGTGACCACTCTTGTCCATAAGATTTTAGTGGTAATCAGTCTCAGGATGGATTTGGCTACCAGGGCCTTTGAGAAGATGAAAATGTTTTTTAATCCGCAACCACCCAACATTTTTTGCATGACCAAGGACTCCCCTTTCACCCAAGACATAACAAATTGAGCCTTGGTGTGAGCCCATAAAAACTTGAAACAGGGACACCTTACTTTTTCCATAAAAACTTTGGGAATCCATGCAAGAGACATCCAATACATCAAGATTGCTTCCAAGACTGATTTGACTAGGACCAACCTTCCCTCTCTAGAGATCCATTTAAAGCTCCAAGATTTTAGCCTCTTTTCCAATTTGGCTAAAATCCAATGCCAATCTTCTTTCTTCTTTCTTAAAACAATTTGGTTTTAGGTGGAAACCCAAATATTTTAGGCTAGCGTTGAATTCCTTTTGTTCATAGGGAAAGTGGGCCTGATAGCAAATAAGGTTTTCTTATTCTATGTTATGAATTGAGAGAGTGTATTTTTGTTCATTTATTTTCATCCCCATCACCCTTCCAAAGAGATCCATGATGGAGTTTAATTTATCTACATCCCCCATATGGACATTGCAAAAAATTAGAACATCGTCCAAAAAAAGGAGGTGGGTTAGTTTTATGGTTGTGTAGATTGGAATACCTTGGAACTCACCTATGGATTTTGCATCTCCGATGGCCCTATTGAGACCTTCCGCAACCAAGAGGAAAAGGATGGGGATAGAGGGAAACCATGTCTTAAACATCGCTCAGCATGAAAGAAAGGAGAGGCAACCCCATTGATAAGTGCAACAAATGAAATGGTCGTTAGATAACTCATCACCCAATTTATGAAGGGGACCTCAAAACCTAAATGAGTACGGAGAAGCTTACTATAGAGCCAAATTACTATGTCATAGGATTTTGATAGATCAATCTTTACCACCGCTCCTTTTTCTTTTTGGGTTTTTAGACTGTGTAAATCCTCCTATGCCACCCCGATGGCTTCATGTATTTGTCTACCTTCAATGAAACCAAATTGTTCACGGGACATTGTGTCAAAGAGGATTTCCCTTATTCTTCTACTGATAATCTTTGACACCACTTTATAAATATAGTTACAGAGAGATATTGTCCTGAAGTCCTCCAAGGACATTGGGTCATTGGTCTTAGGAATAAGGGTGATAAAAGTGGCATTTAAGGGTGCATGCATATGACCATTTATGTGAGATTCCCCCACCACTTTTAAAATGTCCATGCCAATAATATCATAGAGACCCAAGAAAAAAATCAATAGTCCATCCATCTGGTCAGGGCTCTTATCCTTATGGAAATTGTGTAGGACCTATTTAAGCTCTTCTTCAATGACCTCAGTCATGAGTGCTCGGTTATCCTCTTCATCGACAAAGCTTGGAAAGAAGAGGGCCAAGTGTGCTATGTCTACAATAGAGGTTCACTCATCTACCTTAAACAGGTTCTGAAAGTGGCTTTTCCCTAACTGAGTCATACTGTCAAATGAGGAGATGGATCTTCCTAAGGGATCATTGAGACTCCAGATTGTATTCACCATTTTCCTACCTTTTGCATAGGCCTAGAAAAATTTTGTGTTATTATCCTCGCTCTGTAACCATAATGCTTGACTTTTTAAATGTCAAACTTTCTCTTTTTCTTCCAAGAGTTGTCTTCGTTTCTTTTCCAAAGATATCAGGGCCTCCTTTGATTCTGGGGTTCGTCCAAATCATAGATAGTCTGGAGGGAAGCTTCAGTATCACTGAGCTCTTGTTCATCCTTCTACCTTTTCTGGTATGCCCATTTGATCGTTGCCTTTTTTAATCTCTTTAGGTTTGTTGCAAATTGAACTACAACTCGAACTTCATAGTTTTGATCAAGGGGGATCCAATGTTCTTTGACGAGGGAGATGAAATATTCCTTCTTTAACCAGGCTGAGTTGAATTTAAAAGGGTTGGATGTTTTTTTTGTCCCTCTAGCAATTTCCAGAAAGATTGGAAAATGATCATATTCTCCCCCACTTCCTACCCATTTTATTATCTGTAGCGAGGTCTTCGGCAGCTTCTCTGAAACCAAGAAATGATCCATTATTTTTGTGATTCTTTCCTCCCCATTTCTCTTATTTCTTCAGGTAGGGATGAGTTTTTATTGGTGCAACATCAATCAATCCCTTTTCGCCTAGGATGTGGCTGAAGGAATTCGATAGGGGGTCGGTATGATCCCTAGGCCCCCAAATTTTCGCCGCACCCATAGAGAAATTTAGGTCACCGCCTAAGATGAGTTCATCACCTTCCATAAATGACTTATTGAGAACGCCTTCCCATAAGGGGGCATGCTCTTAGTAAGTCCCATAGACATTTAAAACCATGAACAACCTTCCCATGTCTTCCGATCGGATGATTACTCCCAAACCTGAATCAAATCCCCAAGAATTTCGAAGATTGACTGTATTAGTATTCCAACCAATGGTCAATCCCCCTACATGGCCTTTTTCATCTCCACCTATGAAATTCCATTGTTTGAGACAAGACTCGAGAAAGTGGATGACCAAATCTTCTTCCCCCATGGCCACTTGAAGAAGTATGAGGTCATTCTGATTCAACTCCACCATCCTGTGGAGAGCCAATTTTTTAAGGGGCTCGCCACACCTTGATAATTGAAGGAGAGGAGTTTCATTTCAGAACCCTTCCAGGGATTGCGTAGCTCTAAGAACCCCTAGGATGGATAATTGTTTTCCAGTAGCCATATCCATTATTTCTCTATTATGTTCTTTTGATAGGTGGGATTTTCTCCCCCAACCCTTTCCACTTGAAGAGGGCACTGGATTCAACCCCAATCCCTCCAATTTCCTACTCAATTATCCTTTGACCGATATGGGTATGTTCCTTAACTGGTAAGTTATCTCTTTTTCCTTCGAATCCTTGAGGACTCGGGGTCGGTAATCACAATTTTAGTGGGGAGAGGAGACTTTTCAAAGGCCAGGGAGAATGAGGCAATAGGGGGTCCAAGCTGAATAAAGGGTGCCAGGAACGAACTTCCAAAGGAAAAGGGGAGGTTTTTTAGAGCCCTCGACCAATATCTACCCAAAAGAGATATAGATTGTAACAAAAAATTAAAAGAGGGGAGAGGAGAAGGCATCATACCTAGTTGTGTAGAGATCCCCTGTCGAAAATCCTGAGTCGCTGAAACCTCTTGAGCTGAAAGGGATCGATCATAGATCGATGTTGAACTGGAAAAAGAAGAAGAATCATCTTCCTGCACTTTTCTACCCACTCTATTCTCCAGTTCCATGGATGTCCCTTTTGAATTCCCCTCTATACCTTTCTTTTCTAGGGGGGATATAGAGTCCCCTTCTGTCTGACATGCTACCCTCTTCTTCTTAATTGGCATGCTGGGGGATCCTCTCTGACCATGAAAGGAAATATTGCAATCACTGGCTATGTGTCCATGCTTATGACACCATCGACATCAAAAGGGGATGCCCTAATAAGCCAACTTTTGAAATAAATGTTTGTCCTCCCATATCATCTCCAACTCTTCTGTCAAACCCCCTTTGATGTTAAAAAAGACTAGGATTCAAGTTATTTACAATTTTCCTGTAGTGATAAAATACATGTCGGCATCCATGAAATTTCCCAAAGAATTTCCCAAGTCACGTAAGCTCTCTTTGGTCCAGAACTCAATTTGAAGTCCTGGAAAACGAATCCAAATTAGAAGCACATCCGTTCTTTCTCTGTTGGCATTGAAGAAAGGGTTCCATTTTTTAAGGAGAATCGGGGATGAGTCTATGCACCAAGGTTTTTTTAGAACCCAATCAATATCCTCAACCTTCTCAAGTTTTAGAAAAAACCAACCTTTAGCGAGGGTTTGCACAATCGAAAGATGGACCAAGGTTTTTGACTAGGACCGACTAACCCAATCCTTTAAGGTTTTTAATCCAAAGTGTTGACCACTCACTTTGCCTCCCACTTTTGTTTCTACCATATCCAAGACCCAGGGAATCATAATGTATTTCCCCAAGACCAATTTTACTGCTTTCCTTATTGGTTTTATGCACTTATTTTTCTTTCGCCACGCTGCTTCTTACTAACCTCTTCTCCCTGGGAACCTTCTGTTAAAGGAAGATATATATTCTCTTTTATTATCTCAATTGAATGTTTCACCCTCTCTAAATATTTACCACTATCTTGTCAGAGTGAAGAAGTCAAGAGGGTTTCTAAGAAAGAAAATCGGTCTAAGGAAACACCCTTACCAGTTCCCAAAGATGAATATGACTGAGTAGGAACGATAGCCATGGAACTATCTTGAGGTTCCAACAAAGCCGATGGGTCCACCCAACTGAGGCTGCAATCACTAAGAGCAGGAAATGTTGGAAGACCAGGGCCTTCAGGGTTTGTGCTGAAATATCCTTCTTCGAGAACCGGTGGCTAGCTCTGGGGAGTTGAGAATCATTCCAGAGAAGAGGAAATTGATGGAAGAAACCCAGAAAGACTCCACATCAAACTTGAGAAGTTTGATTCCGAAGAAAAACTCCCATAGACCTAGCCTAAACCCAACCCTAGTTCTGAAGGAAAGGGTGTGAGGAATAGCCCCACCTAGCTGGAAGAGCGCTAGCCCTGTTCCTATTTTCCGAAGAGGATTCTGAGGATGTTTCATCTTTCATCCCTACTGTCACGAGCCACAATCCTGAGCCCACCTCAGTTTGGTGGACAAATGGCATAGACAAAATTAGTTTCCCTTCCATTGGGTCCAAATAATAATCCATATCTTCCTCTCCATCCATGTAGACAATAAAAGGCTCTCTCCCCACCAATAATTGTCTAGAAAACTGACAAAAATATAACTATTAAGGGAAAGGGATAGATTTCCATCGACCGCCTCCTGAGAAAACCTACGAGGGTATGTGGCTAGGGTTTTCATAGAGCCCATCTCCCCCCCATATCATTGTGGAACCCAGTTCTCATCTTTCTAAATTATTAATTACATGCTTAAAAAATTAAAATAACATTTCATCTTTTTTGGGAATCGTGGTCCTCGTCCCAAAATTCTACCATGAGGTAATTCAGAGTTTGTCCCTTCCTACAAAAATTCTTGTTGATCACTATGATACTACATGATATGTTTATAGGGAGGAAACTTTATTAGAGTATTTTGTAGGGTAGGTTCCCTCTTACACTATTTTTCATAATTGGGTTAGGGAAGCTTGGGAGCCCTTTGGTTGGTGAGGTGTCCTAAAATATTTTTTCTATTTCAATTCATTAACAAGGTCCATGTCATGAAATTACTATGATGAGGGCATTGTACATATAAAGATACCCTAGTGGTCCTATTTGCTCGATCTTAGGGTTTCACTAACTAGGCCACTTAGATTTCCTACCTAGTTTTATAGAAATTATCTGGCTTGCCTATGAAAATGTGGCTCTTTTTGGAGAAGATTTTATCCTTTCTTGGAGGATTTGTCTTTCCATGAGCTAGATAGGTTATTTAACCCTATGACTTGATTTAGAGTTTGCATCAAACTAAACATGTCAAAATATTTGAAGGAGTGTAGTTATATTAAGGTGGAGAACATAATTCATTGCTAGGAAATGCAATATATTAACATCCCTAATACCTATTTCCATTGCCAAAGTTTAGATCATTGTATATAGGATCACCCTTTAATGAACTAGCATGGGTCACAACAAACACTACCTTATCTTACCACCCAAGCCCATACCAGTACCCAATCCCATGATACTTTGAAGAAATTGACATAAATGGTGTGTATAAGCAAAGGTAATGGGCTTGCCAAGTCCATGCTACATAGGACACCTATTCCAACTAGGATAACTCGACTGTTGGCACCTCATGTGAAAAAATCAATTCCTAAGAGGTCTCATCCTTCTCAACATGGAGGAATTCACATGGCTCATTTCCCCTCACTAGTGTTGTAGTGGTAGGAGGAGGAAACAACTTGTAACTTTCTTAAAAGGACACAAAGCATCATTATTTGAGATTATATGATAAAAAAAAAGGCTCCAATTTCAATTTCAAACTAAGTTTGGCACTCTCCTCTTCCTCAATGATAATGAGGAGGAAATGAAATATATTGTTAGTTCTTAATGAAGGTTGTATCATGGAATGTCTGAGGCTTAAGTGACATTGAGAGAAAATATACTATTTGCCAATTTTTATCTACACTTGGAAGAGTTGATTTTTTATGTTTACATGAAGTCAAAATTATTGGTTTCACATTGTGGATGACAAGTTCATTTGTTCACTACAAGTAGAACAACTTTTGGCAGAGTTTTTTTATGGAAGCCCCTCAAAAAATGTATCCCTTATACGTTTATACTGAAGGTGTTTAGCAAAGGTGGGCAAGCAAAGGTTTTTGCGGAGGTTTTAACACTAGTGTTCCCAAGTCGATCATGTGCACCGGTGCACCTAAGTTGACCGTGTGCACTGGTGCTCCTAAGTCTCCCATGTGCATTGATACTCTTACAAAACATAATGCCTTGGTTCTTAACAAATAAAGTGCATTGATAATCGTTATTAATATAAAATACTAAAATATTGTCGGTTCTCCACAATAAAAAAGTGCATCGGTGCTCCCCCAATAACAAGACACACTGGTGCTCCCCCAATAACACAATGCACCAGTGCTCCCCAAATAACAAAGTGCATCGGTGCTCCAAAACATAATGCCTCAGTGCTCCAAAACATAATGCCTCGGTGCTTAACAAATAAAGCGCATTGATAATTGCTATTAATATAAACTGCTAAAATATTTTTTATTTTATTTTATAATAAATAAAATGCATCTTGGTGCTCCCCAATAAAAAGTGCACCGGTGCTCCCCCAATAACAAAGCACACCGATGCTATCCCCAATAAAAAGTGCATCGGTGCTCTCCCAATAACAAAGCACATTGATGCTCATATAACAATAGCACCAGAACCATTGATTTTTAAACAAAATAAATTAATTTAAAAACCATAAACCTTCCACGATGCACTTAGAAATCAATATAGCCATGGTGCATTCCAGTAAAAAAAACGCACCGGTGCATCTTACTATTAGGCGAACTATTAAAGGGGAAAAAAAAACACTGAACCAAATCATTGCACCAAAATATATGTTGAAAAAATGAATTGAAATTTTATATTTTTAAAATGTATGTGTTTATAAATGAAAATCCTAATCATTATTTCATTCTTTTGCCAAAATTTAGAGGGGAGATTTGTGCAAGGGAGATTTACAAGCAAAGTCTTTGGAGTGGGTAGATTTTTTTGAAGAGACAAATTTACATAGAAATTTGCAGAGGAGAAATTTCATGTATGCGATTTTATTCTATTCATCATTTCAATCTTTCCCCTGATTGATTCAAACAAATTTCAGTGCATTATATCTATATATATATATATATAAATGGTTTCACAGTTACATTCAGCATTGGGAGCGCTAGTTTCTTGGTTGTTTCTCTTGGATTTCCTCTCTATATTTCACAAGTAGATTTTTTTTTAAGAAATAGATTTTTATAGGGTTTTTGTACTTGTACATGGGGCATTTGGTATCTATTGCAATGGGATCACTCATTACATTGGATATTGTTGTAACCTAGGTCTGCACCCCTACCTCTCCTCTCTCATTTCCCTATGCCTTCATCTATTTTTTCCCCTTCTGGTTGATAAAGTCAGTTTCCCATCTGTTTAATGATCTGGTTTTCCTTATTGTATTGTTTGGATGATTCTTTGTGCTGAATTATTTATGTTTTCCTTGAAAGATAATTGCATGTCTGGTTTGAGTTTGAAATACTTGTCAACATGTTTTCCACTAATTGAACATGCAACAAGCCCACCAAGCCTTTCCTATGCACAGGAGAAATCCAGGTCCGCCAATTACTTTGTATGCAGAGTAAGTAACCATGAGAAAAAATGCATCATTCAGAGAAGTCCATTTCGGGCTTGAAATACAAGCAAACAAATGAGTTCAATTTTCGGCCGTCAGATCAAGCAAAGATTAAGTCATGACCTTCATATCTCATTGGAGAGAGATTGACGGTGGGGAGGGATTGTGGGGATTGGGAATCAAATTAAAGTTTCTACAAGTTATGAGCCTGCAATCGCTCAGGATCGTTGATCTTGTTGGATGAACAAATCAATGATGCATATCGATCCCGCTATGGATGAGCATCTTTGCTTTGCAGAGATCGGGAAGGAAATTAAAGATTGAGCGAGTTGGGTCTCCATAATAACTCGTGGCCATTGATCTTCAAGCAAGGGACACATGTCATGCGATCTTGTACTCTGGGAGGAAACAAGTAGAAGTTGAGTGAGTAAAGGATTCCTGAAGGCCTGAAGCTCGGAGTTCATTTGAACCGTCCAACAAGAGGATACGTGGAGGAAGATCTCTCACTTCAGAAATACGACACTTCAGAGGATTGTGCGAGCCATAGTCTCTGAGACATAAACTCCCGAAGCCCAAAGTCCTAGAGACACATGGCATTCATTTTAGGCCGCCACGTCACTCCGGGCCCGTACTACTTTGCGAGTTATACAAAATTTGCATCTAAATTGGCGCCATCGCTAAATCAAATAGGGGAGTTCTAATATGGCATATGGATAGAACTTTAGCAGGGGTGCTAAAGTAGCAGGGTCACCCGGATCACAGATTGCGACAAGATTGACAACCACACTTCATTGTGGGGAAGGAAAATGCTCGAACATTTATTTTCCAGAGTGGTCCCACAATTGAAACCATGGCATAGCTTATGAGGTCCGTGATAGTTGGTGGTGGATTGCAGGAGTTGGAGTGGTGTGGATCCAAACCACCCTCGACAACTTTCGTAATCACGTGATTATATGACGTCGGGTCACCATGTCACTCCAGGAGATTTTCACGCTGCACATCTAGTTGTCTCTAGTGGCCCCCAACAACGCGCATGCATGCCATGATCAATGCAGAACTCATCTTTGCCACTTCGAATCATTTTTTTCCACAATATTAGTTCATTCCAGAGCTTGCATCAGTCCAGTTTCATCGCCAGTGTCAGTTTTCAATTATTCAGTTCAATATTCTGTTTAGTTTAAAGCATAATAAGTGGTCTTCTATGTGTGATAAGAACCACTCTTTTTGATTAAGTCAAGTGTGAAGTATACATTGAGGTGCTCCAATGGTGTTTTAGTCAAGTTAATTAGTCATTCTACAATTGTTAATGTAGAGTTAAGTATCAGTCCCAGATGGACCAGAGTCTCTGCAACTCTGATAAATATGCAATTTCTGTATGTTTTGGGGGTTCGGTTTTTGGCAAAGGATAAAAATACATCATACTGGTTGGACATGTTCTATGCATGTATTAAATCTCTCTACCTAGTGAATATACTCTTGATGATAGTGTTTCATTCAAATCTTCATGTGTTTTTATCTTATCTTGAATGAAGTTTTTTATTTGTGCAAAGTACATTTCATTTCCCTCGGCTATTGTATAACTCATCTTTATTGATATGCAACCTGTGAAAACAACTAATGCTTGGTGAATATTTGTTTTTATTGAAACCTGTGGCAACAATTTCATTTTTGAGACATGTTTAATGTCTTGAAATGATATTTTAAGTATTTAACTTCTTGCAGCGAATTATTTATTGAGTAATTTGTTGTTTCCCTTTGTCTTCTATTATTTCACTTGTCTGTCATTAGTGTGCCACCAGCCAAGGGTGACCCTCATCCATATCATTTTTCCAACCCAACCATGCTCTTGTCTTGGTAAAACCAACCCTCTAATTGACCCAGAAAACCAAATTATCAAAAGAACAATCATCCCAAAACTTGAGGTGGCCTAGCTTTTCCCTTTAGCAGTCAGGTGTAGACTTTAGGACCAACATCTTCTGACGCTATTGCCGGGGAACAAAGTAACGAAGTATATTTCCCTAGGAGAATGACAACGATCATATCTTATCTTCGATGGTGAAAAAATACCAGACACATTTAGACTGCATATCCTTCACTTGACGACTCCATGATTAAATAATCTAGTGGTGACTCCATTGAGTAAAATTTACGAAAGAAATATTGGCACCCAGAAAAGGACTCAACAAGTCCAAACATAAACACATCAAAGCCACCAAGGCTCATCCTAACCATGATAAGGAAACATTAGTCTCTGAGCCATAAAGGAAATTAGGAAAATCCATTGTAGCTCAGAGATATACCTCCCCTCTCAAGGGTAAATTTGTGCCCAAAGAGTCTACTTATATTCATCATCATAAGCATCTTGAATTTGCTAGCCCTAAGAATCACAATTCCAAGGAGCATCAGACATCTTCAACTCCTGACTCTACTTCATCATCCAGTCCAACATCCACCCCTGCAACTCCCATAAATCTTCATATTCTTATTGCCCAAGCCATGGATGATAACAGGATGAATGCCATAATTGATGCCATATATGCACCCCTAATTCTTCCTGTAGGATTACATGCACTCCCAGCCACATATTACATGAAATATTTACCAAGATATAATGGGGAGGAACATCTGGTAGCCTTTTACATCTTTGTAGACAACTTTAACATTGACTATGAAGATGTGTGTGTGAGGTTGTTTGTGCAGAGTCTGGATGGGGAAGTAATGAAATAGTTATGGGGTCTTCCTACAACCTCCATCGTAGATATTGAGGCGTTAGATGAAGCTTTCATAAAGCAATGGGGAGATTGGAGAGATTATCTCTACTACATCATTGAGTTTAGGGATCTAAAGAGGAAGAATGGTGGATCTATCTTAGAGTTCACCAAGAGATTCAATAAGATGTATGGTTGAATCCCAGATGAGATCAAACCAACTGAAGCATCTGCCAAGATCACTTATGTCAATGTATTTGATGCAGATTTTTCCCTTCTGCTGAGGGAAAGAAGATCCTCCACCTTGTTGTCCATGCAAGAAGCATCCGTTGATGTTGAATCCAATATCTTGGCATCAACCATGTTAAAAAATAGGTCTGATAAAGACAATAAGAAACAGAGGGAAGATTCCCTTGTCTCCTCTAGCTCGGCCACATCTAACCCCAAACTTGATGAAATGACTAAAACTTTGAAATATCCGACATTCAAAATAGCTAATCTGAAATGGGAATTTAAACAACCAAAAAAAGATTTTTAAGGAGCTGGAAATAGAAATCCAAATCAGTTCAGAAGGCCTAATGATGCACCTTAGATAATGCAAAGAGAAAGGAGGAATGTTGATGATCAAAGGGTAGCGTATCCTTTCCAAGAAAACTGGATTGAGGAGATAGATGTAGACAGTGATGTTGTAGATGACACTACTATACTTTTCAATGAAATACATTATTATACTAGTCACTTAATGCAACAAGGATATGAGGTAGCACAACTGTCGAATCAGTTTGATAATCAGATAGAGGAAGAGGGAGTTATTCAAGGCCACCCCCCCAAAAAATATGATTTGAGGACAAGAGGGGGGGCTCCCAAAGCCACTGCCTCTAATCAAAACAAAAGGTTTGAAGTCCTTCCCAAGCCAAATCCAAGGAAATACATGTCATCTAAAGCTCAACAACTTCCCCCACCTAAACATGCAGTCACTGAGATAAAAGAAGTTGATAGGCCACCAACCTCTTTCAGCCTAGAGCATGAGTTGAGCAAGACCAATATCATTGTGCCTTTGACAGAACTGATGAAGAATGAACCTTTCAAAAAATCCATCAAGAAAGTTCTGTAGCCAACTCCTTCTATTTTATCTTCTGATGTAATTAGTCTACAGGATGAGAACCCAACCATTGTTGTGGGTCCACACATTGAGGATGGATTTGATGCTTCTCCACCATTTTATATATCTTTAAATGTCCATGATAAGATCCTGCATAATTGTCTTATGCACTTTGGAGCCTCACACAATGTTATGCCCAAAGTTGTTATGGAAGAATTGGGTCTAGAGATCACCAAACCCTACCAGGACTTGTACTCCTTTGATTCTAAGAAATTAAAATGTCTGGGACTAATGAAGGATATGGTGGTTTCTTTGGAAAAATTACCAATGAAGAGTGTAGTGATGGACATTGTTGTGGTTGATATTCCCTTGAAATTTGGTATCCTCTTATCTAGAACTTGGGCTGAGAAGGTTGGAGGATCATTACAAATGGACCTCACTTACACCACCATCCCTGTGTTCGGTGGGGAACATAGGAGGATATACATAGATGTCAGATTATCCTATATCATTAGTGACCATCAGAACCCAAGCAATCACCCGATTTATGTTGTTGAGAATGATATCAACTCATTTGTTTTTCATTTAAATGATGATAAACCCGAAATATCATTTAGCCAATGGAAAGATTAGCCACTGATAGATCAACAAGACAAAGTATGGAAGATGTATTTCGATGGCTCTTCATCAAAGGAAGGATCTAGGGCAGGTATACTCCTCATTTCCCCTTCACAAGAGGTAATAACACTCTCTTATAAGCTAGAGTTTGAAACTACTAACAATATAGATGATTATGAAGCTTTGGTGTTGGGATTGAGGGTTTCCAAAGACATGGCCATTGGTTGTTTGGAAAATTTTGGTGATTCTGAGTTAATCATCAATCAGGTTAAGAACATCTATCAAGATAAACATTAGAGGCTCAAGCAATACAAAAACGAGGTATGGGACCTGATCGAAAATTTCTTTCTGGCATTTAATATATCCTTCATCCCCAGAGAGGGGAATCAGAAGGCACATTATCTAGCCTTGGCTACCAGTACTTTTAGACCTTCCCTTGGTACAAATATTAAATATCAGGTGGAAATTAGACATAGGACAATCATACTAGACAACATAAAGCACTAGCAAGTCTTTAGTGATGATTTAGAGCTGCAGAGGTTTCTACAGACCATTGAAGAATTCTCCAACATCTCAATCGACCAAGAAAGCCAAGAGGGTGAAACTAGTGAATTAGAAAATCAGAAAACATCTCATCTGCTAAAGACAGTAGTTGGCCACGATATTGTGGATTTGAAAACCAATCACATTCCAAGAGGACTAGTGCCACTGGAGAGGTTGTTTGACAATAATGACGTTTCTAGAGAAGCTGCCATGAAGAACCGATAAGAAGAGATAACAGATTGCAATATTGGAACCACTGAGATTCCCAGGATCATCAAGTTGTCTAAAGCATTAGCTAAGGAACAAAGGGACATGTATGTTAGTCTCATAAAAAAATTTGTTGATACTTTCGCTTGGTCATATGAGGATTTAAATACATTTGACACTAACATCATCCAGCACAAGATACCTCTGAAGGATGGGTCCAAGCCATTTAGAAAGAAGATTCGGCAATTTAATCCCATGTTGATGTCTATAATTGAGAAAGAGATGAAACAAATGTTGGATGCAAATATTATTGTACCATTGAGGTACTCAAACTGGGTGGCCAACTTGGTACCTGCGAGAAATAAAAACAGGGAGATACGCTTGTGTGTTGATTTCTAAAATCTCAACAAGTTTTCTCTAAAAGGCAATTACCCCTTCCCCAATATGGATCATATTTTATAGAGGGTGGTAGGTGTTCAGATGATTTCCTTGTTAAATGGATACTCTGGCTATAACCAGATAGTGGTGTGTGAAGAGGACAAAGAAAAAACAACATTCACCACCCCATGGGGAACATTCATGTACGACAAGATGCCTTTTTGGATGATGAATGTAGGGGCCACTTTTCAGAGGGCCATGGACATAGCTTTCTTAGGGGAAAAATAAAAAATTATGGTTACATATTTGGATGACATCACCATTTTCTCAAAGTCTGATGATGAACATTTGTAGCATCTAGAGCAGGTTTTCCGGAAATGCAGGAGATATAGAATATCTCTAAATCCTGGGAAGTCTCACTTTTCCATGCTAGAAGGGAAGCTCCTGGGCCACATCATATCAACAGGAGGTATAGAAATTTATCTGAAGTGAGTCGATTCCATTCATGAGATAGAAATCCCCATAAATAAAAAGGCTATCCATTCTTTCATTGGAAAGATAAACTTCCTAAGGTGCTTTGTGCCAAATTTCACCGAAATCCTGAAGCCTATCACTAACATGTTGAAGAAAGATGTTGTGATAAAATGGCTACTAGAAGTAACATCAACATTCCAAAGGATCAAGTAGGCTTTAGTTGAAGCCATTGTATTATCCAACCCTGACTATACCAATGATTTCTTTATTTTTTCCTTTGATTCTGAGGAGACCATTGTTGTTGTACTACTGCAAAAGAATGGAGAAGGGCATGAACAACCCACATCCTTTTTTAACAAAGCTCTCTGAGATGCTGAGATAAAGGATGATATATTAGAAAATCAGGCTTATGCGTTGGTCAAATCACTCAAGGCCTTCAGGGTATATGTGTTACAGTCTAGCATAACAACCTGTGTTCCTAGCATCAGTGTCAAAGAGATTCTGGTCCATCCAGACAGTGAGGGGAAAAGAGGGAAGTGGATTGCCAAACTATTGGAGTATGACTTGCACATAAAACCCACCAAGCTGATCAAGGGACAAGGACTTGCCAAGTTGTTATCAGAATCAAACTGTAAGGTGCTAGAATTACATCAAAGCTTCACTCAATCAGATGCTCCCATCACACAACATGGAAAATAAAGCATGTCGATATTTGAAAATTAATCCTCTTCACCTTGGTATAGAAATATCATTTATTTTCTGTAGCATCTTGAATGTCTACCAGATCTGAAGAAGACGAAGGCCGGGTCCCTCAAATTTAAGGCTATCAAATTCTGCATTTCAAGCCAAAAATTGTATTGGAGGGATCTTGTTGGCATCCTGTTAAAATGCCTTGATGAAAATGAATCCAAACAAGTCACAATGGAAATGCATAGAGGAGTATGTGAAGGACACCAGCATTGGAAATCCACAACTCTCAATATCCTAAGGGTAGGGTACTATTGGCCCACCCTTTTCTCATATATATTTGCCACTGTTAGGGCCTGCAATGAATATTAGAAATTTTCAAGAAAACAAAAGTTACTATCACTACCCCTAAAACCTATCACTGCTAGTGGTCCATTTCAGCAATGGGGGTTAGACTTCATAGGTGAGATAAATCCACCCTCCAGTGGGCAACACAAGTGGATTCTCACTGCCACTGACTATTTCACCAAGAAGATCGAGGCTATGTCCATCAGGAATGCTACTGACAAGCTGATCATGAATTTCCTGGAGACCAATATTGTTTCCAGATTCAGCTGCCCCAACAAACTTATAACATACAATGCCCAAGCATTCAAGTCCAAAGCCATGATCGACTTCTGTGGTAGTCATAACATTTCCTTGACACATTCCATGCCTTATTACCCTCAAGGGAATGGTTTGGCAGAGTCGTCAAACAAAACTCTCATCAGGATTATCAAGAAGTTGTTGACCGAAAACAAGAAATCATGGGACTCTAAGCTCAAGTATGCTTTGTGGGCCTACATAATCAACACCAAGAAGTCCTTGGGAACCTCACCCTTTCATCTTTTCTATGGTGCAGACGCTTTTTTTTCCACCTAGCTTGGTATACCAGTCCTAAAATTCTTGCAGGAAGAGATTGAGGAGCCAAATGAGATCCAAAGGAGAATATTTCAGATTATAGAGGTTCAACAAAAGAGAGAAGCACTGGATCAGAGGACCGAAGCATACCAGAACAATATCAACATAACCTTTGAAAAGAAAACCAAGAAGGATGTCTTTCAAGAAGGTGACCTCGTCTTAAGGTGGGATGCTAGAAGGGATGACAAGTCCAAGCACGGTAAGTTCAATAACCTCTGGTTTGGCCCTTTCAAGGTGGTTTAGGTTCTGGACAATAACACATTTATCTTGCACAATCTCGACGATACAAAGATCTTCAGAGGCCCAGTAAATGGGTGCTTCCTGAAACACTATTTTGTTTAAGGATGAGGGAAGGATCCTCTTGTACCATAGATGTTTTCCTTTTGTTTTTGCATTTGATTAGTTAGTTGTGTGCAAATAAAGACTCCATATGCCAATAAAGGCACTAGGTTTTAGCTGCAATTTCAAGTTTCAATAAAGACTCCATAGCCCAAAAAAGGCACTGGGGTTAGCTTCAACGTTAATTTTTAGAGATGCATGGTTGATAGACAAAACATAGGTAAGAAAAGGGAGGTGGGGGGAAAGTTATTCAATTCAAAGGCAATGATCTACTATTCTCAACACCTCGTAGGGAAGTGCTATGCCTAGTTGGAGCCAATGTTGTAACCTAGGTCTGCACCCCTGCCTCTCCTCTCTCATTTTCCTATGCCTTCATCAAATTTTTCCTCTTCTAGTTGATAAAGTTGATTTCCATCTGTTTAATGATCTGGTTTTCCTTATTGGATTGTTTGGATGATTCTTTGCACCGAATTATTTCTGTTTTCCTTGAAAGATAATTGCATGTCTGGTTTGAGTTTGAAATACTTGTCATCATGTTTTCCATTAATTGAACATGCAGTAGGCCCACCAAGACTTTCCTGTGCATAGGAGACATCCAGGTCCGCCAATTCCTTTGTATGCATAGTAAGCAATTGTGACAAAAAATGCATCATTCAGAGAAATCCATTTTGGCCTTGAAATACAAGAAAAAAAACAGGTTCAATTTTCAGCCATCATATCAAGTAAAGATTAAGTCACGACCGTCACATCTCATTGGAGAGAGATCGACGGTGGGGAGGCATTGCAGGGATCGGGAAGCAAATTAAAGTTTCTACAAGTTGTGAGCCCGCAATTGCTCAGGATCATTTCTCTTGCTGGATCAACAAATCAATGGTGCATATCGATTCTGCTACGGACGAGCATCTTTTCTTTGCGGAGATTGGGAAGGAAATTAAAGAGTGAGCGAGTTGAGTCTTCGTAATAACTCGTGGTCGTTGATCTTCAAGCAAGGGACATGTGTTAGGCAATCTTGTACTCTAGGAGGAAACAAGTAGAAGTTGAGTGAGTAAAGGAGTCCTAAAGGTCCGAAGCCTAGAGTTCATCTAAATCGTCCAACAAGAGGACACGTGGAGGAAAATCTCTCATTTCATAAATACGAAACTCTGGACGATTGCACAAGCAAGCAGAAGAAAACTCTCGAAGCCTGAACTCCCGAAGTGAATCTCGACCGTCCAAAACAAGAGGAAACGTGGAGGCGGTCTGTCACTTCGGATATATGACACTTCAGAGGATTGTAATAACTATGCATTGAAAAGGCCCGAAGCCCAAACTCCCGAAGCAATTGTGGACTGCTGATCTCAAATAAACAAGAACCGTTGAACTTTGCAGTAGGTAAGAAAGGAATATCACCCGAAGGCCCGAAGTCTCGAAGTCCCGAGAGCCTGCCACATCAACGGGGCCCATACTACTTCATGATATTTCCAAGCACAACATTCATAAACTTCTGAAGCCCGAAGTTCCAGAGACACATGACACTCATACATCATGACACATGGCACTCATATGTCATGACACATGGCATTCATTTCAGGTTGCCACGTCACTCTGGGAGTTATACAAACTTTGCATCTAAATTGGCACCATCACTAAATCAGGCAGGGGAGTTCTAATATGGAACATGGAAATAACTTTAGCAGGGGTGCTAAAGTAGCAGGGTCACCCGGATCACAGATTGCGACAAGATCGACGAACACACTTCATTGTGGGGAAGGAAAATGATTGAATGTTAATTTTCCATAGCAGTTCCGCAATTGAAACCATGGTATAGATTTTGAGGTACGTGGAAGTTGGCGGTGGATTGCGGGAGTCGGAGCGGTGTGGATCCAAACCACCCTCGACAACTTCCACAATCACGTGCTTATATGACGTCAGGTCAGCACACCACTTCGAGAGATTTTCATGCTGCACATCTAGTTGTCTCTAGTGGCCCCCAATAATGCGTGTGCACACCATGATCAATGTAGAACTCAACTATGTCACTTCGAATCAATTTCTTCCACAGTGTTAGTTCATTCCAGCGCTCGCATCAGTCCAATTTCATCGCTAGTGTCAGTTTTCAATTATTCAGTTCAAGATTTTGTTTAGTTTAAAACATAATAAGTGGTCTTCTATATGTGATAAGAACCACTCTTTTTTATTAAGTCAAGTGTGAAGTATACATTGTTGTACTCCAGCAGTGTTTTAGTCAAGTTAATTAGTCGTTCTACAATTGTTAATGTAGAGTTAAGTCTCAGTCCCAGATGGACGAGAGCCTCTGCAACTCTGATAAATATGCAATTTTTGTATGTTTTGGGGGTTCGATTTTTGGGAAAGGATAGCAATACATCAAACTGTTTCGACCCATTCTATGCATGGATTAAATTTCTCTACCTGGTGAATATACTCTTGATGACAATGTTTCGTTCAAATCTTCATGTGTTTTTATCTTATCTTGAATGCAGTTTTTGATTTGTGCAAAGTACATTTCATTTCCCTTGACTATTGCATAACTCATCTTTATTGATATGCATCCTGTGAAAACAACTAATGCTTGGTGAAGATTTGTTTTTATTGCAACCTATGGGAGCAATTGTGTTTCTGATACATGTTTAATGTCTTGAAATGATATTTTAAGTATTGAACTTCTTGCAACGAATTATTCATTGAGTAATTTTTTGTTTCCCTTTGTCTTCTATTATTTCACTTGTCTGTCATTAATGTGCCACCAACCAAGGAGGACCCTCATCCATATCATTTTTCCAACCCAAATATGCTCCTGTCTTGGTAAAACCAACCCTCTAACTAACCCAAAAAACCAAATTATCAAAAGAACAATCATCCCAAAACTTGAGGTGGCCTAGCTTTTCCCTTTAGCAGTCAGGTGCAGACTTTAGGACCAACAGATCCCAAACCCTGTCACTATCAATTTTCTTTTAAAAAAATTCTTTTGCAGTTCATGGTGCTCACTGAACAAGAATAGTGCATTGATGCTCCACCAATAACAAAGTGCATCGATGCTCCCCCAATAAAAAATCACACTGGTGCTCTCTAATAAAAAAATGCATTGGTGCTCCCCCAGTAATAAAGCGCATTGGTGCTCCCCCCAATAAAAAAACGCATTGATTCTCATATAACAATCGTACATGAACAATTGGTTTTTAAACAAAAGAAATTAATTTAAAAACCATAAACCTTACACGATGCGCTCAGAAACCAATATAGCCCTGGTGCATTCCTATAAAAAATGCACTGGTGCATCTTACTATCGGGTGCACTGTTAAAGGGTAAAAATAAATAAATTACCAAACCGAATCAATGCACCAAAATATACAATGAAAAAATGAGTAGGAATTTTATATTTTCAAAATGTATGTGGTTATAAATGAAATCCTAATCATTATTTCATTCTTTTGCCAAAATTTATAAGGGAGATTTGTGCAAGAGAGATTACAAGCAAAGTCTTTGGAGTGGGTAGATTTTTTTGGAGAGCCAAATTTACATACAAATTTGCAGAGGAGAAATTTCAGGTATGTGATTTTATTCTATTCATCATCTCAATATTTCCCCTGATTGATTCAAACAAATTTTAGTGCATTATAAAAAAAAAAAAGGGTTTCATAGTTACATTCAGTATTGGAAGCCCTAGCTTCAAGGTTGTTTCTCTTGGTTTTCCTCTTTATATTTCACAAGTAGATTTTTTTTTTTAAGAAATAGATTTTTATAGGGTTTCTTTACTTGTATATGGTGAATTTAGTATCTGTTGCAATGGGATCACTCATTGCATTGGATCCCAAACCCTGTTGATGTCATTTTCTTTTAAAAAAATGCTTATGCAATTCACGGTGCACGCCGTATAAGAATAACACACCGATGTTCATGTTCATGTCAACAACACCGGTGCTCCCACAATAACAAAGCGCACCGATGTTCTCTCCAATAAAAAAGATTATCGGTGCTCCCATAATAACAAAATGCATCAGTGCTCATATAACAAATGCACCAGAAGAAGTGATTTTTAAACAAAAGAAATTAATTTAAAAACCATAATCCTTCCACAACGGGCTTAGAAGCCAATACAGTCTCGGTGCATTCTAGTATAAAACGGATCGGTGCATCTTATTATCAGGCACACTATTAAAGGTTAAAATAAACAAAATTACCAAACCAAATCAATGCACCGAAATATATAGTGAAAAAATGAGTGAGAATTTTATATTTTCAAAATGTATAATTTATACAATATCGATGCTTATATTAATTAATAAATAATTGATGCTTCTATTAATATTATTTTGTAAAAAAAAATCATCGCTTTTATATATTATGATTCATGTCTTTTTTTTTAATAGAATATGGCTGATAGAAGTTCAATGAAAACAACTTATTGCAGTGACCGCGACGGTAGCTCATCCCAACAAGAGAACAAGGTAAGTTCTTTAAGTTGTATTAAAAATTGAATATCTTTGAATTATCTATAGGTTTAAATTAAAGATGCGTGTTGGTTAAGGCATGTCATGGAAGGAGAAATGAGGGAAAAACCAATAAATTCTGATGGGTATGTCAAAAAAAGTGTACAGGGAGATGATAAAAGAAATGAACATAATTGCATCACAAGAGGAGCCATCCCAACAATTACAATGTGCATCAGACGTATGTAATCATTCATTTATTCTTTTATGTGCATCAAATTTAATTATCACATAAAATACTAATTTTCAATTGTTTTTTGTAGAAAAGAAAAAATGAAACCCGTTTAACTCATAAGACTAGACGACGAGGAATAAAAGGGTTGATCACAAAGTTTGTGAGTACTTCCTTTTTCGATCTTACTTAAAATTTCATCTTTGTTATGATATTTATATTTAAATAATTAATTTACACTCATCCATAGATGTCTTCTAATAGGTGCTAACATACAAAGAAGAGCCAACTAAAGAATTGATAGACATTGGGTTAAGTATGGGTTGTGAGTGTATGTTGAAGTATGAAGGTTTAATTGAACAATTTGTAAGTAGCTATGTTGTTTAAATTCTCTTATTTTATAACTAATGGAACAACACGAAACCTTTATATTAATTATATCGATTGTGCTTTGTTATGACATATCAAACATGCATGAAACAAAGTATGGAGTGCATCCAACAAAAGATATTTTGAGAGACAACATGCATCATGGCTTCAAATGAATGTGTATTGTTTATGAAATAGTCGCTACTTTGGTACACTTTTTGATTTATGCAATCATGTATATTATACTATATGTGTGTATATGTGTAGATATACTTATTACACTTTATTTCTATGTTTGTAGATGGAACATGAAGAAGTGGAACATAAAAAACAAGTTGATCAAGAAAACATTAGGTTAAATGACCAAATTACAATATCGCTTGTGCAAAGTGATGAATAAATGAGGCATGCATGTAGCTTGAGCGATGTCGAATGACAATCAATATAATTGAATCTTACTACAAGTTGTATGTTTTGGAATATTTCTCTGTGAAAATTAGGGATTTTGTTTAATGTACTTGACATATTGTACCAATTGCATGAAGACATGTTACCAATGAGTGCAACATTTACATATTGGTTGCATTTTGATTATTGTGGACCTTTACATTGTCCCATTTTGTATGATGATGGGCCACTTATTCATATATAATAAAATGAGTTTTATTTTATTTTATTGCATTGTCAAATGTTTTAAAATGTTGTGTTGTTGATTAATTTTAATATATGAATGATTTACATTGTTACAAATAAAAGAGGCGTAATCTGTTGGATAACACATTAATGCAATCATTATATCAAAATTCAATAACAAAAATATAAAAATCAATATTATTATAACAAATATTTGATTTTGAGATGATTAATTGTAAAAAAAAAAATTAATTAAAATAAATACATATTGGTGCATTGCATTCTTTTGAACTCACTAAACGATGCATTTTTATGAGTTATATGTACCGGTGCTAAAAATTGTGAGAAATCAACGTTGCTTTAAATGACATAATGTATGATTATATTTTCATCGTTTCAAAATATTTCGATGCATATGATTACAATACACACTAGTGCATGCATAAACATAAAAAACACTAGTGCTTTTCATTTATATGTGTGCACCGATGCTTCTCATTTATGTATGCGCACTGATGCTTCTCATTTATGTGTGCACACAAGTTCTTCTCATTTATGTATGTGCACTAGTGCTTCTTATTTATGTGTGCGTACCATTGTGTTTTATTCAATACCACAATGGTGTGTTTATTACCAACAAACATATTGACAAAAACCTCTGCTACAACCTCCTCTTGCCCATTTTTTTTTAGTTATATGGAACATCAGTTAAAACCTTCGCTAAAAACTCTGCAGTCAATAGGGGAGGTTGTAGTGGAGTTTTTTTTTTTGAAAATTTTGCAAAATTTTGTAACACTAAAAGCCTTCGCAAAAACCTCCGCTAGAAGACATTCTCCTTGTAGTGGTTAATATCTCACCAGGTTCCAAAATGTTTGTTTCCAATCACATAAAAAGAAAGGGCGGGCTCACCATTCTCAGTTCTCTCCACCTTGTGGGGAATGTAATCCACTAGGGGGGTAGACCCTTCTCAACATTTTCTCCAGGTCCTACTCAATGTGGATGGTTGCATTCTCCACCTCACCAAGATTTATACTTCTAATGACTTAGGAGAAAGAGTGGCAGGGTCGTGTTGGTTGGTGGATGAGTTGTCAGATGCCCCATTACTCTTATGTGGAGATTTCAATAGGGTGGAACACTAAGAAGATAAAGAGGGTATCATGTTGGCGAGAATACCATGTGGGGAAAAATAAGCATGATTCTCCTTCAAAGCCATGCATGCATTGCATGACCCTAATCAATCTCAATGTTATGACTCAGTAGTGCTCTAGTTCGCTTGGAATAATTTCCATTGGGGGAAATAATTTTTTTACAAAGGCTTGACTAAACCATGTTTTTGGAATGAAAAATCCTTCTATTTTGATGCCCCTAACAATGGGTTGGTGTGAGTGGTTAACATGAATATTCTCTCAGAACACCTACCAATATGGTTCCAGATTTCATGGGGAGTGCAAAAAATGCATATGCAAAGAACAAGATACATCATGAATACCTATCACTTGTAGAGTCCAGGCTACATTGATTGTAGTAAAA
>JZKD02S0962245.1:608139-626144 GCA_000966675.3 Picea glauca
ATAATAAATAGTATAACTTGGTTAGTTATTAAGTAGTTAAGTATAATATATATTAAAATAAAAAAGAAAATATAGTTAAATAGTATAATTTAGTTAGTTATTATGTAATAAAGTACAATATTTATTCAAATAAAAAAGAAAACATAGTTAAATGTGAGGTCCTTATTCTATATGTTTATATAAAAAAGATAATTGTATGTAAAAAATAAATCTCGTGTTTTTCAACTTTTAGATTGCTTCATTTTGTATCGATTGATATTAGAGCATATTCCTCTTGGTCTATGGCCATAATTGTTTTCTTTTCTTGAAAGAACAAGATGAGCTTGTAGCTAAACTTTTTGAATGCACTATCAACACAATGGAAATAAACACAAAAGCACAAATAATTATATTAGAAGTTACTGCAACCAATAGATTGTTGGACCTCAATTGCTAAAATCAATGAGGATATGGAAGGAAACAAAAACTTAGGGCATCCTTTACCCACAACTCCAATGGAAGAAGATAGGCCTAGCAAAGGTGTCATCAGGATCATTCATTATGTGCATGAAAAAACGACAATGTTTCTTGAGCCACGGGAAGGAGAAGTTGTAAGCATTGGCAAAGCAATTTTTGGTCAAGACCTTCAAGTTGGAAATGGTGCTCCATAGGAAACGACACTACATGGAACAATTAAGAATTATAAAGAAGAGAGTAAGAAAATAAACTATTTTGAAGAAAGTTGATAATGAAATAGGGTCTTGCAATGATTTGTTTTTTCCCTACTTCAATTTCACACTTGAATTAAAATCCTTTTTTTTCACGAGAGAACACATATATGTGTTAGTAACGTAATGTACATAATGTTGGAATGTTCAATAGTACTGAGAGGGAGGGAGTGAATCAGTACTGTACACTTTAAATTCCTTTTGTTTTACACTGATTTAAAACATATTAGCATTTATAATTGTAGGAATTCATATCAGAGAGATTCTCATTGTAGGCAACACATTACATATATAGAAGTGAAAACCTTGAAAGTATTTTGTAGATAAATATCAATTTGTGGATAAATATTTTTTTGTGAGGACACCAATCCTCTTATGAGCACCAACTCATAAATCAGGCACCAACCTAGATGAGGACACCAATCCTCTTATGAGAACCAACTCATGAATCAGGCACCAACCTGGATGAGGACACCATTCCTCTTATGAGCACCAACTCATCAACTTTAGGCACTAACCTATATTTTATTTTATGATCTGAAATTTTCTAAAAAACAATTATCCATGAAATCGACCTTAAGCCAGAACAAATAGCTTCACAAAATATTCGTTCTTCTTTTCTTCTCCACGAGGTTCATGAGATATGAACTATGCTCCACTTCCTCATTATTTCAGATTCAAGAATTCATCCCCACACCCTTTCACAATTGCTCCTCCTCATTCTTATATACGATGTGTTTGGTCCCAATACAATACATTTATGAGGTCGATTTCAAATCCATTTCTTCTTCCTCAAAATTGGGTTCTAACATCTTTTCTTTTCACCCGATCTGCTCATAGGCCACATAGCACAATTTGACACTCAACAACCGTCATATCTCATATTGGATTCGATCTTGTCCATTTATTTTCTTGCTGGCGATCAGGGTACTCAATATATCCTTGACACTCAACCATCGTCCGTTCTGTATCTCCATGAAATTTCAACCGTTGATTTGTGATCAAGGCCACTAACCATGTCAGACACTTGGGACCTCAATGCACATCCACCATTATATTTGGTCTAGACTTGATCTCGTCTGTTGATTGTTTCTTTGATATCGGGCTCTGAAACACTCAATACTACATTGAAGTATAGTAACCAGGTGCTAACAACCCAAGTGCTTCATTCCAAGGTTGAATTCCATATGACCTCATGCTATGACCAAGTGCATACTAGTATCGGGGCTTAATTCTTCACAAAGAAATCATACTTTTCTTTTCGAAGTATCTTGATCCCTGAAACTTACATCACTCCAACACACACACTCTAACAAGCTATACTACATGACTTTTTTGGACTCTGAATGACCGAACAACCTCCACCATTGATCTATTCCAGGATTTGATCTCCATTGTTCGTCGTTGTAGTTTCTTTGTAAATTGTACATCGTTGATCTTCACTACGCCAGGTCTTCATCGAATGACTTGTATGTGTATTCCACGTGTCTCACTAACAGTTGTGGATCCCATTGCAATGTGTCCACTTCACAATCATTAATTTCAACTCATCACATGTCTCTGCAAATTGCCACATGTCCTTTTTAGAGTCGTTGATCTATTCCACTCCAAATAGATATGAGTCGTTGATCGATCTTGTTCTATCGAAGTTCCTTACTAGACTCTAATGGATTCACTTGAACAACCAATAAGATGTCACCATGCATCACCTTCGTACTCGTTGATCTGTCTACTTCAAACACATTTGGACCATTGGTCGGAGTTCTGTTCTAACTCTTTCAGACCTATGGATGGCTGCTCCAAACTCTGCCACATGGATTCCTGATGACCATCAATATCTCTACTCCGAGATGTGATTATGGTCATTGATCTCTTATGTTCTCTTATCAATCTACGTCATTGATTGGAACTCCTCATTGGAGTATTCTTCTAGCTTGCACTCCAAATATTCTACTTTGAAAGCCTTAATCCATTTTTGGGACTCCAAACTTAGGACTGCTTCCCACCATCGATTTGGATGTACATCACTCCAGATATAATCTCAGTTGTCCAAAACTTTAGACACATAAGCAAGGTATCGATCCAAAGAATCTACAGTCACGGTTGATTCTTTATCCTGATCTAATGGTTCTTATTCCTCCACACTTGCAAAGGGGATTTCACTCTCTATCCACATGCAAACATGATTCATCAAAGTCTAATTTTATTATTGATGTAGGATCATCGATCTCTTCAATGATATATGAACAAGGAACGATCTATCCTCCTTCCTTGACTAAGGGTTATTTTGCAACCAATATTTAAGAGTTCATTGTCATCCTGTCACAAACAACTTGTCATTAGTGACACTATCAAGTAATCGGTCAAACAAACTCCCCCTACAGTGTTGACATCAATGGCATAAATTTTCCAACAATCTCCCCTTTGTCATAGATGGAAATAGCTGAGTAAAACATCACTTGCTCCCCTGTGGCTTATGTTATCTCCCCCTGTCAATAGTCCAAAATCCATTGTTCCCTTCAAGTATCTGAGAATTCTTTTGACTGCCATCACATGTGATTATTTTGGTGCAAATTGAAAGCTTGCAACCAATCCATATACTTTCTTTAGACCATAGAGGGATTTCTTCAATTTGCACACACAATCTTAATTGTTTGTTAGCTGAAATCCCTCGGGATGTTCAATAAATACTTTCTCTTCCAAATTTCCATTTAGAAATGCATATTTAACATCCATTTGATAGACTTTGAAACTCATGTGGCTTGCAAATGCCAAAAAGATTCTAATGGCCTCTAGTCTAGCTACTGGAGCAAAAGTTTCATCAAAGTCTACCTCTTCAACTTGAGCATAGCCTTTACATACCAACCTTGCCTTATTTCTCACTACTTGTCCATCCTCATTTAGTTTGTTTCTAAATACCCACTTCATGCCAATTACATTCTTGTATTTTGTTCTAGGAACTAGCTCCCAAGTTTTGTTTTTCTCAATCTTGTCTAATTCTTCATTCATAGAATCATCCTAGTTATTGTCTCTGATAGATTCCTCTAAGTTCTTGGGTTCTATTTTAGACAACAGAGACATATTTGCATGTTCTGGCAATCTTAACAATTTCCTTCTCGTTTGGACACCTTTGTTGTTATCACCAAGAATCAGTTCTTCAGGGTGGTTCTTTTGGACATATCTCAAGGGGGTCTTTGTGTCTTGTCTAGAATATTCCTCTTCTTCCTCCTCTTTTTCATTATCTTCCTCACAGTATTTCTCTTATTCTTATTTTTCTGAATTGTCTTCTTCATTATCTTTCTCTTTGTCACTATAACTTGTTATTGCAGGCTGGTCATTTGTTTGCATCTTGATCCTTCTAGGATTTTCATCATCCACTCTTGCATTTTCACTTTCAACAATTTTATCTAATCTCATATTTAAACATCTGTAAGCTTTTCTTTGAGAGGAATACCCAAGGAAATACCTTCATCACATATGGAGTCAAACTTGCAAACATTGTCATCTCTTTTTATATAGCATTTGCTTCCAAAAATTTTAAGGTGTTTGACATTTGTTGAACTTCCCTTCCACAATTCATATGGAATTTTGTCATTGTTAGCTCGGAGTTGTGTTCTATTCAAAATATAGAAATTGTGTGGACTGCATCTCTCCAAAACATAGCTGACAGTTTGGCTTGGTTTAGCATAGTTCTTGCCATTTCTTCTACAATCTTGTTTTTCCTTTCAGCCACTCCATTTTGTTAAGGATTTCTTGCAGCTAAGAAGTGTCTTCTTATTCCATGATCTTCACAGAATTCATTGAACTCATCTGAGGGGAATCCTCCTCCATTAGACATTTGATCTTCAAATATATTTCATTTTCAATCAATGCTCTAAAATCTTTAAACTTCCCAAAAAAAAATTATTTATTCTTGAGAAAGGTTACCCAAGTCATTCTTGTGTAATCATCAATGAGAAACATGAAGTAACGGTTACCTTGTAGACTTTGTGATTTGGTTGGCCCACAAAGATCAGTGTGGATGAGTTCCAATGGTCTTAATGTTGAATATTCCTTGGTTATGAATCTCACTCTAGTTTGTTTCCCATGTTGACAATATTCACAGATTGGGTTTGTGGGACTAATGATTTTTGGCATGCCTTTTATTGCTTTTTTGTTGTTGATATTGATTAAGCTATCAAAACTTAAATGTTCCATTCTCTTATTCCATAACCAACTTTCATCTTCATGTCCCACACTACATACTCCTCTTCCAATTTTATTTAGAATGTATACATTGTTTGGAGTTATGATTGTTGTTTCTACTAATATTCCAATTTCTTCTTTTCTTATTTTGCATTCCTGAGAGTTAAACAGGAGTGTGTGTCCCTGGTCACATAGCTGACTAACACTTAGAAGGTCATGTTTTAAGTCTTCAACTAGCATAACATTTTATGTTATGTCCTTTTGACTTCCAAGGCTAACTTTACCTTTCCCAATTATCTTGGAAGATTTATTATCTCCAAATGAAACACTTCCTCCCTTCTCTCTCTTTATCTTGAGAAAATTGTTTTTATCACCAGTCATCTGCTTTGAGCATCCACTATCTATGTACCAATAGCTCTCTTTGTCTTGAGCATGCATTGCTAAATCACTTTCTTCACGAGAACTCTTCTCTTGTTTCTTCTTCCATACTTTGGTAGTATTTTTGTTAGCAGTATGTTTCTCAATAGAGACCTATGTCCAACTCTTGCAATCCTAAGCTTTATGGCCAAAATCATGGCATTTATAACATTCAATATCATAGTTAAACAGTGGAGCAAATGAGTTCTTGTTTATGTTGTCAACAAGGTTTTTGATTTTGTTGTTCACATAATTATTTCTTGAAGCATTGAACATGCCTCCCTTTCTCCTTTAGTCATTTCTTGGATATTCTATGCAGTTTATTGCCTTATTTCCAAATTTGTTGAATGAAAAATAATTACCCAAAAAGATGTATTCATACATGTTCATAGTCAATCTTCTTGGTGTCATCACCTTTTTGAATTCATCCTTCCTGTGAAGAACAATTGGCCTCTGTTGGTCTGTGTTTGCTTTATTGGTGTTCTCATTTCCTTCTATGGGATTGATCAGGGCCATAACTCTTGGGTTCTTCCTTGGTTTTCTGTAACGTGAGCTTGGGACTGTAGCTTGGTCCAGTTTTGTCGAATGGTGATCTTTGGTTACTGAGCATATTGTCTAACATCATGGAACTTTTCTCAATTATTTTACTGTTGTTCAGCTCAGCTATAAGTACATCAATTTCCTTCATTAAGGAAGCATTTTCTTTTTCAAGTTTCTCACAATCTTCTTCTTTGTTATGCATTTGACTCATTATTTCCTCTTCAGTTTTCTTATGTTCTTCTAGTTGAGAAACCAGATCAGAATTATGTGACAATTCTTTCTTCAATTGTGTATTCTTTCTTCTAAGCCTTTTTATTTCATCTAGGGCACAGAGTAATCCTCCTTCAATATCAACATCCACATCATCATCTTTTCCAATCTTTGGGACGTTGTTATTTTCCTCATCTTCATTGGACTCTATTTCTTAGGCCATGAACATAACATATTCTCTAGTATCTTCATCACTTTCAGAAGATGAGTAGTCTTTCTCTTTGGAATAGAGATTCTTCTTTTCCTTCTGGAAATATTTGTTCCTTTGAGTTTTACCCTTTCTTCTTTTATTATAGTTAAAGTCATCTTTATCTTTCTTGTCCCTGTTTTTATTATGAGGGCATTTGGAAGCAAAGTGTCCTACTTCACCACAATTAAAACATTTGAAAGGAAGCTTACCTTTGTATTTTCCAATTCCTCTCTGGAGCCTTCTTACAAAGTTGGCTTCTTCTGCATCAGAATCATCATTGGAGTTGTCACTTGTTCTTTCTTTTCTTTTGTTGGTCTTCCTTGAGGATTTAAATGATGCTTCTCTTTTAGGTACTTCTTCTTGTCCTATTCACATCTCATAGGCTATAAGAATTCCATGTAGTTCATCCATTAGTAATTTATCCAATTATTTTCTATCTTCAAGAGATGATACCTTAGGATTGAATCTCATAAGAAGTGACCTGAGTACTTTTTGCACAATGAATTGCTCATCAATTGTTTCCCCCAATTCTATGATGATGTTTACAATTTCATCCACACGTAAAAGGTATGTTGCAATTTTTTCTTCATCATTGATCTTCAAGCTTTCAAATTGACTCCTATGAGTTTGTAGTTTTGCTTGCTTGACTTTATCGTCTCCTTCATGAGTGTTCTACAATTTATCCCACATCTCCTTTGCTAATTTGCAGTGAATCACTTTGTTGAATTTTGATTTTGATAATCCTTCCACAATTGCATTCATGGATTTTGCATTACTGTCACCGAGCTTCTTTGCACTAATATCAAAAAGCGGATTTGTTGGGGTTTCATAACCATTCTTAATTGATTCCTAGACATCATACCTTAGTGACTACAAATACACTCTCATTCTGATTTTCCAGAAGGCATAATATGTTCCATCAAAGTATGGAGATTTTCTCAAGGACAATATCTCTTGTTTATCCATGTGACCTGTTGGAATCTTCCTTCCAATGGTTAGACTGTTGCTGAAAGAACCTTCTCTGATACAAATTGTTGGAATGTTCAATAGTACTAAGAGGGGGGTGAATCAGTATTGTACACATTAAATTCCTTTTGTTTTACACTAATTTAAAACATATTAGCATTTGTAATTGCAGGCATTCATATTAGAGGGATACTCATTATAATCAACACATTACAGATACAAAAGTGAAAACTTTGAAAGTATTTTATAGATAAATGTCAATTTGTGGATAAATAATTTTCGGTGAGGACACCAATCCTCTAATAAGCACCAACTTATAAATTACAAACCAACCTAGATGAGGACACTAATCCTCTTGAGAACCATCTCAACAACTTCAGGCACCAACCTGTATGAGGACACCAATCCTCTTATGAGCACCAACTCATGAATCATGCACCAACCCAAATGAGGACACCAATCCTCTTATGAGCACCAACTCATGAATCATGCACCAACCTGGATGAGGACACCAATCCTCTTATAAGAACCAACTCATCAACTTTTGGAACCAACTAGTATTTTATTGTATGATCTAAAATTTTCTAGAAAACAATTTTGCATGAAATCGACCTTAAGCCACAACAAATAGCTTCACACAATATTAGGTCTTATTTTCTTCTCCATGAGGTTCGTGAGATACGAAATCTGCTCCACTTCCTTACTATTTAAGATTCACAAATTCATCCCCACTCCCTTTCACAATTGCTCCTCCTCATCCTTATATATGGTGTGTTTGATCCCAATAGAATACGTTTATGAGGCCGGCTTCAAATCCATTGCTTCTTTCTCAAAATCGGGTTCTAACATCTTTTCCTTTCAGTTGACCTGCTCACAGGCCACACAACACAATTTTGACGCATAGCAACCATTAGATCTCATCCTAGATTCAATATTGTCTGTTGATTTTCTTGTTGGATATCAGGGCACTCAATATATCCTTGACATTCAGTCACCGTCCATTCTAGATCTCCATGAAATTTCAATCGTTTATTTGTGATTGGGATCACCATCCTTGTCGGACACTTGGGACCTCAATGCACATCCATTGTTAGATCTGGTCCAGACTTGATCTTGTATGTTGATCATTTCCTTGATATCGAACTCTAAAGCACTCAATACTACGTTGAAGTATAGTAACCAGGTGCTAACAACCCAAGCGCTTGATTCCAAGGCTGAATTCCAAGTGACCAAGCGCTTACCAATATCGAGGATTAATTCTTCAAAAAAATCAAATTTTTCTTTTTTGGAGTATCTTGATTCCCGAAACTTACATCACTCCGACACACAGACTCCGACAGGCTATACTACATGATCTTTTCGAACTTCGAATGACCGAAAAACCTCCACTGTTGATCTATTCCAAGATTTTATCTCCATTGTTCATTGTTGTAGCTTCCTTGTAAAATGTGCATTGTCGATCTCCACTGTGCCAAGTCTTCATCGGATGACTTGTATGCATTTTCCACGTGTATGCCACATGTCTCATTCATAGTTGTGGATCCCAATGCCACGTGTCCACTTCACAATCATTGATGTCAACTAATCATGCATCTCTACATACTGCCACATGTCCTTTTTAGAGCCATTGATCTATTCCACTCTGAATAGATCCCAGTTGTTGATCAACATTATACTATCAAAGTTCCTTACTGGACTCCGATGGATTCTCTCCGACAACTAATAAGATTTGGCCATGCATCACCTTCATAGTTGTTGATATGTCTACTCTGAATACATTTGGACCATTGGTCAGAGTTCTATTCTAACTCTTTCAGACCTATGGATGCCCGCTCCAAACCCTACCACATAGATTTCTTATGACCGTCGATCTCTCTACTTCAAGATGTGATTATGCTTGTTGATCTTTGTTGTTCTCTGATCAATCTACATTGTTGGTCAGAATTCATCATTGAAGTATTCTTCCAGCTTACACTCTGAATACACTACTTCGAAATCCTTAATCCATTTTTTTAGACTCCAAACTCAGGACTGCTTCCCGCCGTCAATCTGGATGTACACCACTCTAAATATAATCTCAGTTGTCCAAACCTTTAGACACATAAACAAGGTCTCGGTTCGATGAATCTACGGTCTTGTTTTGATGAATCTACGATCACAATTGATTCTTTATCCTAATCTGACGGTTCATGTTCCTCCACACTTGCAAAGGGGATTCGACTCTCTATCCACCTGCAAACATGATTCAACAAAGTACGATTTACTTATCAATGTAGGATCATCGATCTCTTCGATGATCAATGATCAAGGCATGATCTATCCTCCTTCCTTGACTGAGGGTTCTTTTTCAACCAATATTTAAGACTCTCTTGTCATCCTGTCACAAACAACTTGTCATCAATGACATTGCTTAGTAACCAGTCAAACAAAACTCCCTTACAGTGTTGACATCAATGACACAAATTGCCCAACACATAACCTGTGTACCTCAGGCTTCCACCATCATTAAGAATCTGTCCCCTTAGTATTAGGCCTCTACAACCTAGCAACACAATATTATTTGAAGGCTCCCATAATCTTGTTCATTTTGATAAGTGATCATTTTCAAAAAGCACAAGAAAACGTTATCTAACATCCTTTCTAAATCAAGAGGAAGGTAGTTTAGATGCTTTCCATCTAAACTAAAAGAAAATGATAAAAAACCAAGAAAATAGTAAATAGTATAACTTAATTAGTTATTAAGTATAATATCTTTTAAAATAAAATGGGAAGTATAGTCAAACTTACGTCCCTATTCTATGTGCCTATATAAAAAAAGGTGATTCTATTAAAAAAAAATTATTTATTAATAATGAAATAATAAGTCTATTGTTTTTTTATCTCTAAGTTGTCTCATTCATATCAACATAATAACAAAATAAAGTCAATAAATAATATNTGAGTAAAACATCACTTGCTCCCCTGTGGCTTATGTTATCTCCCCCTGTCAATAGTCCAAAATCCATTGTTCCCTTCAAGTATCTGAGAATTCTTTTGACTGCCATCACATGTGATTATTTTGGTGCAAATTGAAAGCTTGCAACCAATCCATATACTTTCTTTAGACCATAGAGGGATTTCTTCAATTTGCACACACAATCTTAATTGTTTGTTAGCTGAAATCCCTCGGGATGTTCAATAAATACTTTCTCTTCCAAATTTCCATTTAGAAATGCATATTTAACATCCATTTGATAGACTTTGAAACTCATGTGGCTTGCAAATGCCAAAAAGATTCTAATGGCCTCTAGTCTAGCTACTGGAGCAAAAGTTTCATCAAAGTCTACCTCTTCAACTTGAGCATAGCCTTTACATACCAACCTTGCCTTATTTCTCACTACTTGTCCATCCTCATTTAGTTTGTTTCTAAATACCCACTTCATGCCAATTACATTCTTGTATTTTGTTCTAGGAACTAGCTCCCAAGTTTTGTTTTTCTCAATCTTGTCTAATTCTTCATTCATAGAATCATCCTAGTTATTGTCTCTGATAGATTCCTCTAAGTTCTTGGGTTCTATTTTAGACAACAGAGACATATTTGCATGTTCTGGCAATCTTAACAATTTCCTTCTCGTTTGGACACCTTTGTTGTTATCACCAAGAATCAGTTCTTCAGGGTGGTTCTTTTGGACATATCTCAAGGGGGTCTTTGTGTCTTGTCTAGAATATTCCTCTTCTTCCTCCTCTTTTTCATTATCTTCCTCACAGTATTTCTCTTATTCTTATTTTTCTGAATTGTCTTCTTCATTATCTTTCTCTTTGTCACTATAACTTGTTATTGCAGGCTGGTCATTTGTTTGCATCTTGATCCTTCTAGGATTTTCATCATCCACTCTTGCATTTTCACTTTCAACAATTTTATCTAATCTCATATTTAAACATCTGTAATCTTTTCTTTGAGAGGAATACCCAAGGAAATACCTTCATCACATATGGAGTCAAACTTGCAAAGATTGTCGTCATCTCTTTTTATGTAGCATTTGCTTCCAAAAATTTTAAGGTGTTTGACATTTGTTGAACTTCCCTTCCACAATTCATATGGATTTTTGTCATTGTTAGCTCGGAGCTGTGCTCTATTCAAAATAAAGAAAATTGTGTGGACTGCATCTCTCCAAAATATAGTTGACTGTTTGGCTTGGTTTATCATAGTTCTTGTCATTTCTTGTACAATCTTGTTTTTCCTTTCAGCCACTCCATTTTGTTAAGGATTTCTTGCAGCTAAGAAGTCTCTTCTTATTCCATGCTTTTCACATAATTCATTGAACTCATCTGAGGGGAATTCTCCTCCATTAGACATTTGATCTTCAAATATGTTTTATTTTCAATCAATGCTCTGAAATCTTTAAACTTCCCAAAATCTTTTGATTTATTCTTGAGAAAGGTTACCCAAGTCATTCTTGTGTAATCATCAATGAGCAACATGAAGTAACGGTTACCTTGCAGACTTTGTGATTTGGTTGGCCCGCAAAGATCAGTGTGGATGAGTTCCAATGGTCTTAATGTTGAATATTCCTTGGTTATGAATCTCACTCTAGTTTGTTTCCCATGTTGACAATGTTCACAGATTGGGTTTGTGGGACTAATGATTTTTGGCATGCCTTTTATTGCTTTTTTGTTGTTGATATTGATTAAGCTGTCAAAACTTAAATGTCCCATTCTCTTATTCCATAACCAACTTTCATCTTCCTGTCCCACACTACATACTCCTCTTCCAATTTTATTTAGAATGTATACATTGTTTGGAGTTATGATTGTTGTTTCTACTAATATTCCAATTTCTTCTTTTCTTATTTTGCATTCATGAGAGTTAAACAGGAGTGTGTGTCCCTAGTCACATAGCTGACTAACACTTAGAAGGTCATGTTTTAATTCTTCAACTAGCATAACGTTTTACGTTATGTCCTTTTGAATTCCAAGGCTAACTTTACCTTTCTCAATTATCTTGGAAGATTTATTATCTCCAAATGAAACACTTCCTCCCTTCTCTCTCTTTATCTTGAGAAAATTGTTTTTATCACCAGTCATCTACTTTGAGCATCCACTATCTATGTACCAATAGCTCTCTTTGTATTGAGCATGCATTGCTAAATCACTTTCTTCACGAGAACTCTTCTTTTGTTTCTTCTTCCATAATTTGGTAGTATTTTTATTAGCAATATGTTTCTCAATAGAGACCTATGTCCAACTCTTGCAATCCTAAACTTTATGGCCAAAATCATGGCATTTATAACATTCAATATCATAGTTAAATAGTGGAGCAAATGAGTTCTTGTTTATGTTGTCAACAAGGTTTTTGATTTTGTTGTTCACATAATTATTTCTTGAAGCATTGAACATGCCTCCCTTTCTTCTTTAGTCATTTCTTGGATATTCTATGCAGTCTATTGCCTTATTTCCAAATTTGTTGAATGAAAAATAATTACCCAAAAAGATATATTCATACATGTTCATAGTCCGTCTTCTTGGTGTCATCACCTTTCTGAATTCATCCTTCCTGTGAAGAACAATTGGCCTCTATTGGTCTGTGTTTGCTTTATTGGTGTTCTCATTTCCTTCAATGGGATTGATCAGGGCCATAGCATAACTCTTGGGTTCTTCCTTAGTTTTTTGTAACGTGAGCTTAGGACTGTAGCTTGGTCCAGTTTTGTCGAATGGTGATCTTTGGTTATTGATCATATTGTCTAACATCATGGAACTTTTCTCAATTATTTTACCGTTGTTTAGCTCAGCTATAAGTACATCAATTTCCTTCATTAAGGAAGCATTTTCTTTTTCAAGTTTCTCACAATCTTCTTCTTTGTTATGCATTTGACTCATTATTTCCTCTTCAATTTTCTTATGTTCTTCTAGTTGAGAAACCAGATCAGAATTATGTGAAAATTATTTCTTCAATTGTGTATTCTTTCTTCTAAGCCTTTTTATTTCATCTAGGGCACAGAGTAATCCTCCTTCAATATCAACATCCACATCATCATCTTTTCCAATCTCTGGGATGTTGTTATTTTCCTCATCTTCATTGGAATCTATTTCTTAGGCCATGAACATAACATATTCTCTAGTATCTTCATCACTTTCAGAAGATGAGTAATCTTTCTCTTTGGAATAGAGATTCTTCTTTTCCTTCTGGAAATATTTGTTCCTTTGAGTTTTACCCTTTATTCTTTTATTATGGTTAAAGTCATCTTTATCTTTCTTGTCCCTGTTTTTATTATGAGGGAATTTGGAAGCAAAGTGTCTTACTTCACCACAATTAAAACATTTGAAAGGAATCTTACCTTTGTATTTTCCAATTCCTCTTTGGAGCCTTCTTACAAAGTTGGCTTCTTCTGCATCAGAATCATCATTGGAGTTGTCACTTGTTCTTTCTTTTCTTTTGTTGGTCTTCCTTGGGGATTTATCTCTTTTAGGTACTTATTCTTGTCCTATTCACATCTCATAGGCTATAAGAATTCCATGTAGTTCATCCATTAGTAATTTATCCAATTATTTTCTATCTTCAAGAGATGATACCTTAGGATTGAATCTCATAAGAAGTGACCTGAGTACTTTTTGCACAATGAATTGCTCATCAATTGTTTCCCCCAATTCTATGATGGTGTTTACAATTTCATCCACACGTAAAAGGTATGTTGCAATTTTTTCTTCATCATTGATCTTCAAGCTTTCAAATTGACTCCTATGAGTTTGTAGTTTTGCTTGCTTGACTTTATCATCTCCTTCATGAGTGTTCTACAATTTACCCCACATCTCCTTTGCTAATTTGCAGTGAATCACTTTGTTGAATTCTGATTTTGATAATCCTTCCAGAATTGCATTCATGGATTTTGCATTATTGTCACCGAGCTTCTTTGCACTAATATCAAAAAGCGGATTTGTTGGGGTTTCATAACCATTCTTAATTGATTCCTAGACATCATACCTTAGTGACTACAAATACACTCTCATTCTGATTTTCCAGAAGGCATAATATGTTCCATCAAAGTATGGAGATTTTCTCAAGGACAATCTCTCTTGTTTATCCATGTGACCTACTGGAATCTTCCTTCTAATGGTTAGACTGTTGTTGAAGGAACCTTCTCTGACACAAATTGTTGGAATGTTCAATAGTACTAAGAGGGGTGTGAATTAGTATTGTACACATTAAATTCCTTTTGTTTTACACTAATTTAAAACATATTAGCATTTGTAATTGCAGGCATTCATATTAGAGGGATATTCATTATAATCAACACATTACAGATACAAAAGTGAAAACTTTGAAAGTATTTTATAGATAAATGTCAATTTGTGGATAAATAATTTTCTGTGAGGACACCAATCCTCTAATGAGTACCAACTTATAAATTACAAACCAACCTAGATGAGGACACCAATCCTCTTGAGAACCATCTCAACAACTTCAGGCACCAACCTGTATGAGGACACCAATCCTCTTATGAGCACCAACTCATGAATCATGCACCAACCCGGATGAGGACACCAATCCTCTTAAGAGCACCAACTCATGAATCATGCACCAACCTGGATGAGGACACCAATCCTCTTATAAGAACCAACTCATCAACTTTTGGAACCAACTAGTATTTTATTTTATGATCTAAAATTTTCTAAAAAACAATTTTGCATGAAATCAACCTTAAGCCACAACAAATAGCTTCACACAATATTAGGTATTCTTTTCTTCTCCCTGAG
This sequence comes from Picea glauca, assembly GCA_000966675.3. NCBI lineage: Eukaryota > Viridiplantae > Streptophyta > Pinopsida > Pinales > Pinaceae > Picea > Picea glauca. The sequence continues at coordinate 623,146 of JZKD02S0962245.1, forward strand.
GTTCATGAGATACGAAACCTGCTCCACTTCCTCACTATTTAAGATTCACGAATTCATCCCCACTCCCTTTCACAATTGCTCCTCCTCATCCTTATATATGGTGTGTTTGATCCCAATAGAATACGTTTATGAGGTCGGCTTCAAATCCATTGCTTCTTCCTCAAAATCGGGTTCTAACATCTTTTCCTTTCACTTGGTCTTCTCATAGGCCACACAACACAATTTTGACGCTTAGCAACCATTAGATCTCATCCTAGATTCAATATTGTTTGTTGATTTTCTTGTTGGATATCAGGGCACTCAATATATCCTTAACAATCAGTCACCGTCCATTCTAGATCTCCATGAAATTTCAATCGTTTATTTGCGATTGGGATCACCATCCTTGTCAAACACTTGGGACCTCAATGCACATCCATTGTTAGATCTGGTCCAGACTTGATCTTGTATGTTGATCGTTTCCTTGATATTGAACTCTAAAGCACTCAATACTATGTTGAAGTATAGTAACCAGGTGCTAACAACCCAAGTGCTTGATTCCAAGGCTGAATTCCATGTGACCAAGCGCTTATCAATATCGAGGCTTAATTCTTCAAAAAACAATCAAATTTTTATTTTTTGGAGTATCTTGATACCCGAAACTTACATCACTTCGGCACACAGACCCGGACAGGCTATACTACATGATCTTTTCAAACTTCGAATGACCGAACAACCTCCACTGTTGATCTATTCCAAGATTTTATCTCCATTGTTCATTGTTGTAGCTTCCTTGTAAAATGTACATTGTCGATCTCCATTGTGCCAGGTCTTCGTCGGATGACTTGTACACATTTTCCACGTGTATGCCACATGTATCATTCATAGTTGTGGATCCCAATGCCATGTGTCCACTTCACAATCATTGATGTCAACTCATCATGCATCTCTACATACTGCCACATGTCCTTTTCAGATCCATTGATCTATTCCACTTTGAATAGATCCCAGTTGTTGATCAACCTTATTCTATCAAAGTTCCTTACTGTACTCTGATGGATTCTCTCTGACAACCAATAAGATTTGGCCATGCATCACCTTCATAGTTGTTGATCTGTCTACTCTGAATACATTTGGACCATTGGTCAGAGTTCTATTCTAACTCTTTTAGACCTATGGATGTCCGCTCCAAACCCTACCACATAGATTTCTTATGACCGTCGATCTCTCTACTTCAGGATGTGATTATGCTTGTTGATCTTTGTTGTTCTCTGATCAATCTACATCATTGGTCAGAATTCATCGTTGAAGTATTCTTCCATCTTACACTCTGAATACACTACTTCGAAATCCTTAATCCATTTTTTTAGACTCCAAACTCAGGATTGCTTCCCGCCGTCAATCTGGATGTACACCACTCTAAATATAATCTCAGTTGTCCAAACCTTTAGACACATAAACAAGGTCTCAGTTCGATGAATCTACGGTCTCATTTTGATGAATCTACGATCACAGTTGATTCTTTATCCTAATCTGGCGGTTCATGTTCCTCCACACTTGCAAAGGGGATTCGACTCTCTATCCACCTGCAAACATGATTCAACAAAGTGCGATTTACTTATCAATGTAGGATCATCGATCTCTTCGATGATCAATGATCAAGGCATGATCTATCCTCCTTCCTTGACTGAGGGTTCTTTTTCAACCAATATTTAAGAGTCTCTTGTCATCCTGTCACAAACAACTTGTCATCAATGGCATTGCTTAGTAACCAGTCAAACAAAACTCCCCTACAGTGTTGACATCAATGACACAAATTGTCCAACACATAACTCGTGTACCTCAGGCTTCCACCATCATTGAGGATCTGTCCCCTCAGTATTAGGCCTCTACAACCTAGCAACACAATATTATTTGAAGGATTCCATAATCTTGTTCATTTTAATGAGTGATCATTTTCAAGAAGCACAAGAAGACGTTATCTAACATCCTTTTTAAATCAGGAGGAAGGTGGGGATGCTTTCCATCTAAACTAAGAAAAAATGGTAAAAAACCAAGAAAATAGTAAATAATATAACTTAATTAGTTATTAAGTATAATATCTTTTAAAATAAAATGGAAAGTATAGTCAAACTTACGTCCCTGTTCTATGTGCCTATATAAAAAAAGGTGATTCTATTAAAAAAAAAATTATTTATTAATAATGAAATAATAAGTCTATTGTTTTTTAATCTCTAAGTTGTCTCATTCATATCAACATAATAACAAACTAAAGTCAATAAATAAGAATGATAAAATAGATTCTACATGGTATGTTAATATTATTAGTCCCTACCTATGGTCATGATTATTGTTTTTTATTTTTTTAATTAGTAGTTATATATCATGTAAAAAAAATTACCTAAATTATACAATGTTTCACACAATTTAATATTAATTATTATTTTTTATTTAAATTTAAAATATCATATAACTACTTTTTAACTAGATAAATAAAAAGTGACATGACATGTTTTTTATTACCAAATCATAAAAAAATAAAAATTATCATTAAAAAAAAATATAANTGACATGACATGTTTTTTATTACCAAATTATAAAAAAAATTAAAAATTTTCATTAAAAAGAAAATATAATGCACAATTTTTATAATATTTAATAAACTTGATAGGCAAATATATTTTTGTTTTCGAATTTATGATTTAACAATTTAAAAAATAAATACACATGCCATGAAATTTAATTTATAAAACAGTCCATTAAATATTATTAAATTAATATAATTTTAAAAATTAACAAATAATTTATTTTAATATATAAATTTTTAAATTCAAAATAACATATATATATTTTAAATCATCAATAATTTATATTTCACTTTATATTCCAACTTCTCAATCTACTCTTATTCCTCTTAAATGTATTTAAATTCCTCTTAAGTGTCTTTAAGAATTTAGGTGATATGGTTTATCTACTAAAAAATAGTATCCAATTTGAGTCTTTAAATTCCTCTTAAGTGT
>JZKD02S0962245.1:633429-645483 GCA_000966675.3 Picea glauca
CCGCTACTTCCTTTCCAGAATTTTTTGCTTATTTGGAGAAACTCATTGTCCTCCATTTTGGTCTCCTGAATCAGAAGAATGTCTGGGGCTTCTCTTCTTATGAGGCTTCTCGTTGCTTCTTCTTTCTCTTTGCTCCCCATTCCTCTGCAGTTCTAGGATATAATCTTCATCATTTATTTTTATGATGAGGGGCTCCCTTGGAGCCTTGCACTTGATTTGTAGTCATCTTTGTATTTTTGTCAAGGAGTTTCTCCAGAGTGGGCTGACTGCCCTGAAGCTTAGCTTTATAAGTTTCTTGGTCTCTCTTTTCTCTAGCAGATTTTTGGCCCCTTGCAGATCTTCTGACCGATGTCTGCGTCTCTCCTATTTCTCCATCCTCCTCAAACTCCTCCGTGTCATGCTCCTCCTCGGAGGCTTCTAGTTGCTTATCCTTATTTCTTGCCGTGGCACTTTCTTCAGGACTTGTTCCTGCTGTAGTCATTTTATCTGGCGGTTTATCCTACTTAGCTTCTTCCCGAGGAGTCTCTTCTGTAGATCTTAAGAGCTCATACCTATTTCCTTGGCTTTTTGGCAGAGGATCATTCTGGGTGGAGGCAGGCTGAGAGCCTTGAGCCCCAATCTTCTTGTGAGTTGTCTTTGACCTCTTGACTTGATTCCAGCCATCTTCCTTTCCTTTCTCTGGTTCCCCTTTGTTCGGGCACCCTCTTGCAAAATGGCCATAGACGTGACATTTACGGCATTTGAAAGGGAGCTGCTCGTAGTCCAGCACTTGTACATGCATCCAACTGCCAACCTTTATTTTGATGGCCTCCGGGAGTCCCACCTCTAAGTCCACCTCGACACAGATTCGGGCGCAATCATACTGATCGTTGTTGTTTGCTCTATTGATGAATTTTCCCAAAGCATCTCCAATGTGCTTGAGGGAATCCCAGTTCCAACAATGCACATGAAGGTTAGGGACCCGAACCCAGATAGGAACTGTCATTGGGACATCCACGGCCGGATCAAATTCAGGGGTCCATTTATTGAGATAGAGGCCCTGAGGTCCCATGAAATAGGGCCCATTCCTGAAGATCAAGTCTTTGTCCTCCTTTGTATTGAACTCGAACAGGAAGTAGCCTCTACCAAGAAAATAAGAGGTGACTTTGTTCTTGATCAGCAGATTCCAATTCTTAACGACCCAGTTTTCTATCGATTTTGGAGAGGGCCAAAGGCCCGTGAATTGACCCACCAGAGCCCGATCTTCCAGGGACAAGGCGACCTGGATCGGACCCTCAGGAGGGAGGTTTACCTCAGGAACATCGTCGAGCTTTTTGACGAACTTAGTGGCTTCGAACTTCTTCTTTTTGGGCAGCGAAGCTATCAGAGAGGAGAAGGCAACTTCAACATCCAGGGGCATAGCATGTGAGGGCCCGAGGGGCGAGTCTTGGGCCTCCATGGCAACGTCAACCTTACGATCTTATCCCTTCACTCTACCATGACTCGTCTTCTTGTTGAAGAATAGTGCCCATAGGGCCTGTCGCGATTTCCCCTATAAAAAATCGCCCTTCAAAGGAAGCTCGGCCTCTCCCAACAAACCCTCACTAGATCTCCCTCATAGAATCGCCTGCGCGCTATTACAAGTCATGGATACATTAGCAAACAAAAAAAAAACATATTTCATATACTTCTTTCTTTTAGATCCAAACACTCTCTTCATTTCTAAATCTTATTTATCAAGTTTAGTGATTTACGAATATTAGAGTCCTATTGTTTAAGAGGCCTTTTCTAATCACCATTAGAGTCCTACCAGAGTTTTATTAATAAATGCTTTTAATTTGAATATGTTATGACCACTTTGTATAATAGACAAATTTATTGCAATGAAATAAATATATATCATAATCCATGGAAATATTTTTTACTAACATCAAATTTACTCAAAACTTGCACCTAACTTCAAATGCATGAAACATCATATTCATGAGGATTATACTTAGGATTTACACATATTCATGAGGGTTATACTTAGATTTACATTATACTTAGATTTACATGTGGCCCCAAATACATGAAACAAGTTATTTACATAGACAAAATAGCCTAAGAAGATCAAACATATCTTTCAAGGGATTTGAACTTTCGTAAGAGAAATAACAACACTCATTCTATTAACACACCAAAATCTTATTAACAATGACTTTTACATACAATAAATTTATAGAAAACACATGTTTTGATTTTTTTATATTTTTTTCATTAAAATATACACCTTATTTTTAACATTATTAAATTATAAACGGACCAATTAATACATACCAATATTTTAATATTTTCAACGTTATTGAGCTATAAATGGACCAACTCATAACAAAATTAGTTAACACATCAAAATTATAAAAATCATAAATTCACGACCCTTTCCACAAATGACTATTCATATTTGAACTATAAAATTGGAATAATTGAACAAACTATAGTTACATGAGAAAAGGGAAGTGTAATTTACAACTGGGATGGAAGAGATATGTGATATCCATATAAAGTTAATAAACTTAAAAAAAATTTTTTTGGAGTAATATAATATAATATAATATAATATATATATATATATATATATATATATATATATATATATATATATATAAAAGAAGTTATAAGTTCATATTTAAAAGGGATAGGGTATGTATATCTCTTTATATTTAACCAGTCAAATTGTTGGATGGAGGAGGTTTCATACACCAATTTGGTATCTGTTTGGTCATGACCTTAAAAATAGATTATTGTTATTATTATTATTATTATTATTATTATTATTATATACTTTAATATGAATGTATTAAACTAACACAGATCCATCTTAACCCCAGATTTATCAAGCATCTAGAGGGATCAAATTTCTCAAGCTGAAACCTTTTTTAAAGTGTAAAACTTAAGGAAAGGCTAAAGGTTTACATCTTTAGAGATTTGATCCCTGTTGACGCTTGATAGATTTGAGATTAAAATAAATCTATACTAATATATATCAAGTAAATACACATAAACAAATCATAAATCTAGGATTAAAATAAATCTATACTAATATATATCAAGTGAATACATATAAATGAATCAAATTTTTAATTAATTAAAATTAAAGTAATATAAATTAAGTTTAGAGTCTAGTTTTATGAGCTAATATTAGTGGTTTATAAGTCAATTCCATGAATTACTTGTTTCACCTAATGTCTTTGCTATTCTAATTAAGCCAAACTTAATAAAAATATACTAAATTAGTTAAGTGTATTGATGTATTCCAAATTTACATTTATTAAACGATATTTGCATCATAAAAGCAACATTACTATTATTATATTCGTAAACGATATTGTTTTTCCTAAGAGGTCACAAGTTCAAATTCAGAGGGGGTAGGGTATGTATACCTTCGTAGATTTTACTAGTCAAATCTCTTAGCAAAGAATTGGTTGAGGTTTTTTCCCAAACACGAATACATTGTTGAGAATTTTGTTTCAAATAAAAATTATTATTTAAGAGACAACTTTCTAAATAACCAAATGTGCATTCAAGTTGGGATGTGAGAGGTAAAGGTTTAAATGTCAATTGTGAAATCTTCAAATGTGAAAGGTCATCCAAGTTTAGGATTTCATTCCAAATTAATACTTACGAGAGGATTGTATGTAACCAACATGCAGATTAAGAGGTGAGAGGAAATGTTTATATGTGTATTTGTTATTAAAGATTTTATACCACATTATTAATATTTTTTTAACAATAATTAATGGATATTATATTAATCAAAAAGGTTTGCGGTGGAAGCACGTAGAGAGTTACACAATGTTACGAAATGTGTTTATAGGCGAGTCAAAAATTACTTGTTTAGCATTGAACTCCTATCTATCATATTATAAATCTGTTCTCCGATAGGAGTGCTTACATTACAAAAATTTGTTGTGGGTACTTTGAAAAATGTTCCCAGAGTAAAAACATATTTGAAAAACATTAATTACCATGCTTGGGTTGAGCAGAAGAATCCATATCTTCTTTTCCCATGTCTTATGCTGGGATATTCAGGTCTGAGAGAGGACTTTCCATTGAAGGGGAGGAGTCACTAGTTGTTGGAGTTGTCTCCATTTCCATGGGAGCCAGTGCAATTTGGGCCTACAAACTTTCCATTTGTGATCGAATTGCATATACTTCATCATGTTGTTGTTTCATGGTTGTCCTGTATTGTATGAGAATTTCCAGAATATAGGTTACCTACGTGGATAAGCCTTGTACTGCAATTTGAAGTTGTTGAAAAGAGTGCCATAGGTCATCTGTGTTATCTATCTGTTCATGGGAGGACACCAGGGTCTTAGCTTTGCCACGAGACATTTGAACCAAGAATTGCCTTTTCCAATGGGGGAGACTTCAGAACATGGGAGGGAAACTTACTGAGATGCCATGACATGAGGTCTTGATCAAAAGGAGAGGCCCTGGACTAAAAGCCCAATACCACCAATTGAAACTTCCAAAATGCCTTGCTTGCACTTCTTCTTTTGCAATGGAATCTTATAGTCGACGTGTTTTAGAGTCTCTTGAAGGGGTGGAAAAAAGAATGAAGCTAGGGGCCGAATTTCCAGGAATTTGCACACACCGGGAACCCAGAAGAGAAGTGTCAAATAGAAAGAAGTCCCCATAGAAAAACCCACCTACGCACACTTGTAATTCCCCATTACCAATTCCCCCCTTGAATTCAGAGAAAAATTATGCCAGACAAGAAGAGCTTCTAGTCCTGATATCTTCCTTGACAAATGAAAACTAACAAACCAATGTTCCAAAATCATGATATGGAAGCTACTATGGGGTAAGGAAGGAGGGATCTCATGCAAAGACTAAATACCACAAACCTACATAATGTCGATCAAGTGGCGAGCATGTCCAGACAATCCAATGAGAAATGAAACCATTACATCCACTGCATCCCACACATGTTGCTTACTCTCCATATTAACGAATTCATTGTACTCTAAATGCACTATCCCACATTGGCTATTTGAAGGGCGTGCAAGAGGTATAATATATTGAACCCCCTTTGCTTTCTCATGCGTGGATGAGTTAAGTGATGTCGTCTTGTCGACTTTCTCCTTTCCCAAGTGTGCCACCCATTTAGTGTTCATGTTGTCCGATGTGATGCACATTTACTATGGGATGATGAGGTGGGATGATCTCCCATTAATAATAATAGCCCCCTTTTGTGCCAGCGTGGCTAGATTGGCTTGGGCATTAGCTAATCCATTATTCTCCCACAAGATTTGTCGAAAAGTGACTTGGGGGATAGCCTTGAGTGCATGTATAATTTTTTTTAACAATGTGGCTAAGTTAGACATCCCTTGGAAATGATCCTTTGACCAAGCTTCTGATTGTGTTCAAGGAATCTCCTAGAATGACAATATGTTGGATCTGTCTCTCCCTAGCCAACAAAACACCTTGGAGGAGGGCATATTCTTCAACTTGGTTATTTGTGGCTATACTTAATCTCCATGTGTATCTAACCTCGATATTTCCCTTGGGGTCAATGATGACCCCTATCGCACCTGCCACCTTGGTACCACACCATTATTACTTTTAGATGTGTGGAGGATTTTGGATATGGTATGCGTTTTGAGATTTAGTGTCCATTTTTTATATTAATTTATATTTCTTTAACTTTATTGTTGTTTTATCTAACCTTTATAAGTCATGGCTTGTGCCATATAATAATAGGAAAGGTTCTAATGGCTATATAGGTGCCATAAACTACTATTGTCATCGTGGAAAGTACTAGGGCAATAAAAGGGAGTGATGATGACTCCATAAAAGGCAGTTTAGAAGTTTGTCCAATTTTTTTTTTGAATTGGAAAAAAAGTAAATTTTAATTCATCCAAGGAGAAAAGAAATTTACATTTTGCAGAATACATGTGACCATATATTTTGTCCAAAAATCCTACAGGCATCAGGAATTGCTTGGCCCGAAAGGAAAAAACAAGCATGAATGAAAAAAGTTGAGGCATGTTTTCAAATAGATTGTTGAACTATTTAACCATAGTTGATTATCCAGCAGATCCAAACTCAACCAAGTATCTACGAGCCATCATAGGATATACAAGATAATATCAAAGCAGATCTTAATTATAAATTTGTTGAAAATAGTTCAAAAACCGCATTAAAAGATGTCCAAAGAGCTGCCTCCAAAAAAAACTGCAAAAATCACATTAAAAACTAGAGAGCATGGTCGAGAGGACCTAACAGATCTATAAACAATCTATGGAAGAATTCATAGTGGTATCCATCCTTAAATTATGATATCATCCATTTCCCATAATCCATCTATAAGCCCACCTTATAGAGTGAATTGGCTTCCATGTTACGCTCCATGTAGATATGTCGCAATGAGAAAGAGTCAAAGGAGTCCAATATGATGAAAACTTCATCAAGAATTGGAATGATTATGATGTTATGGAATTTATGTGATTTTCTGACCCAATTTATGACTAACATAGAGTTCCCAAATATCTGAAGGGATTTAATTCCCTTTTCCCGTACAAAGGATAACAAAAGTTTTAGTGTCATAAACTCTGCATAATTGTTTGTTCCTGGCCCCAAACCCATTTGAAGTTTAAAAATATGAGAATCCAATAAATGGAGAATTTTTCTCGCCCCCCGCTTTTCTTATTATTATTTTGGGAGGCTCATTAAAGTAATCCCACGATCGAGAGTAGTCCACTTATTCTTCTATAATGATTCTGGCCGCACTACTCCCTTTTTCTTGTGGGAAATGAGAGAGGATGTTAAGGCCCTATGCTGCAATGTGGTCCGAGATGGAGGGCCTACCTTGGAAAATGGAAGAGTTCCTAGCCAATCAGGTTCCCCAGTTTATAATCAACAACAGAGCCTTTATGCAATGGTTTGAGGAATTTGTATCCCATAGTTGCCAATCCTCTTCCATGATCTGGCCCTGCTAGTGGCATTCTTGTCCTAGAGATTTAGAGATTTCTTCCCATATTTGTTTTAAGAAATGAAATTGAATGAATAAGTGTGTCACAGTTTCCTCAGCTTCCATGCATAAGGAGCACCAACCCTGACCTTCCAAATTTATGAGTTTCATTCTGTCTCAGGTTGGAATTTTGTTTTTGATCAAAAACCACGTAAAGATGTGTTCTTTTAATGGGAATTTAACCTTCCACAAGCCCTTCCACCACCACGTGGGCTCCCTTTGTTGGTGATCTATGCTTAGTTGAGAGTATTTTTCTTTCAATGTATAAACACCATGAAGGGCATGTTTCCATACCAATTCGTCCTCCCTATTTGTGATTTAGATGTGGGTTGCTTTAAGGGCTCTATTGTAATCTGTCTAGTGATCAGAGAAGTCCTCTCTTGACTAATCTACTCTACTCCCTTCCATTATTGACTCCATATTGATGTTCGACCCAGATCAACTATCTGGTGTAAGTGATAGAACCCCTATATATGTAGCTAATCGATCGGAGCTTGTGGGAGAATGTGATTTAATCCACTGCTTAGCCAGGGATGTGATTTGATTATGACCTTTGTGCCAGTTCCAACTCTCCAAGAAAAACTCTCCCCAACCACATGGAAGGATTTTATAAGTTCTTTCCAAATTATAGAGCAGATGGAGATCTCCTTTGTATGGTGTCTAGTCCATTCCTCCATTGAGTCCAGATGGATATATATATGAGTGACCACTCTTGTCCATAAGATTTTAGTGGTAATTAGTCTCAAGATGGATTTGGCTACCAAGGCCTTTAAGAAGAGGAAAATGTTTTTTAATCCCCAACCACCAAACATTTTTGGCACGACCAAGGACTCCCCTTTCACCCAAGACATAACAAATTGAGATTTGGTGGGAGCCCATAAACACTTGAAATAGGGACACCTTACTTTTTCCAGAAAAACTTTAGGAATCCATGCAAGAGACATCCAATACATCAGGATTGCTTCCAAGACTGATTTGACTAGGACCAAACTTCCCGCTCTAGAGATCCATTTAAAGCTTCAAAATTTTAGCCTCTTTTCCAATTTGGCTAAAATCCAATGCCAATCTTCTTTCTTCTTTCTTAAATCAATTTGGTTTTAGGTGGAAACCCAAATATGTTAGGCTAGCGTTGAATTCCTTTTGTTCATAGGGAAAGTGGGCCTGATAGCAAATAAGGTTTTCTTCTTCCATGTTATGAATTGAGAGAGTGGATTTTTGTTCATTTATTTTCATCCCCATCACCCTTCTAAAGAGATCCATGATGGATTTTAATTTATCTACATCCCCCATATGGCCATTCCAAAAAATTAGAAAATCGTCCATGAAAAGGAGATGGGTTAGTTTTATGGTTGTGTAGATTGGAATACCTTGGAACTCACCTATGGATTTTGCATCTCCGATGGCCCTATTGAGACCTTCCACAACGAAGAGGAAAAGGACATGGATAGAGGGAAACCATGTCTTAAACATTGCTTAGCATGAAAGAAAGGAGAGGCAATCCCATTGATAAGTGCAACAAATGAAATGGTCGTTAGACAACTCATCACCCAATTTATGAAGGGGACCTCAAAACCTAAATGAGTAAGGAGAAGCTTGCTATAGAGCCAACTTACTATGTCATAGGCTTTTGATAGATCAATCTTTATCACCACTCCTTTTTCTTTTTGGGTTTTTATAATGTGTAAATCCTCCTGTGCCACCCCGATGGCTTCGTGTATTTGTCTACCTTCAATGAAACCAAATTGTTCACGGGACATTGTGTTAGAGAGGATTTCCCTTATTCTTTTGCTAATAATCTTTGACACCACTTTATAAATACAGTTACAGAGAGATATTGTCTTGAAGTCCTCCAAGGACTTTGGTTCGTTGGTCTTAGGAATAAGGGCGATAAAAGTGGCATTTAAGGGTGCATGCATATGACCATTTATGTGAGATTCCTCCACCACTTTTAAAATGTCCATGCCAATAATATCATAGAGACCCAAGAAAAAAAGAAATAGTCCATCCATCTGGCCAGGGATCTTATCCTTATGGAAATTGTGTAGGACCTCTTTAAACTCTTCTTCAGTGACCTCGATCATGAGTGCTCGATTATCCTCTTCATCGACAAAGCTTGGAAAGAAGAGGGCCAAGTGTACTATGTCTGTAATAGAGGTTCACTCATCTGCCTTAAATAGGTTCTGAAAGTGGCTTTTCCCTAACTGAGTCATACTGTCAAATGAGGAGATGGATCTTCCTGAGGGATCATTGAGACTCCAGATTGTATTCACCATCTTCCTACCTTTTTCATAAGCCTGGAAAATTTTTGTGTTATCATCCTTGCTCTGTAACCATAATGCTCGACTTTTTAAATGTCAGACTTTCTCTTTTTCTTCCAAGAGTTATCTTTGTTTCTTTTCCAAAGGTATCAGGGCCTCCTTTGATTTTGGGGTTGCATAACCCCCACCTTCCAACTCATAGATAGTCTGGAGGGAATCTTTTGTATCACCAAGCTCTTGTTCATCCTTCTGCCTTTTCTAGTATGCCCATTCGATCATTGCCTTTTTTAATCTCTTTAGGTTTGTTGCAAATTGAACTACAACCTGAACTTCATAGTTTTGATCAAGGGGGATCCAATGTTCTTTGACCAGGGAGATGAAATATTCCTTCTTTAACCAAACCGAGTTGAATTTAAAAGGGTTGGATGGTTTTTTTGTCCCTCTAGCAATTTCCATAAAGATTGGAAAATGATCATATTCTCCCCCACTTCCTACCCATTTTCTTATCTATAGCGAGGTCTCCGGCAGCTTCTCTGAAACCAAGAAATGATCTATTCTTTTTGTGATTATTTCCTCCCCAGTTCTCTTATTTCTTCAGGTAGGGATGAGTTTTTATTGGTGTAACATCAATCAATCCCTTTTCGCCTAGGATGTGGCTGAAGGAATCCGATAAGGGGTCGGTATGAGCCCTAGGCCCCCAAATTTTCGACACACCCATAGAGAAATTTAGGTCACCGCCTAAGATGAGTTCATCATCATCCATAAATGATTTATTGAGAACACCTTCCCATTAGGGGGTGATCAAAATCTGGACCAGGGGTCAAATTTTAGCCCAAAAATCAACGTTCTCAGAATTGCCTCAAAACAAACGAGAGCGTAGCCCTCGTCATCACGAACCCAACGCAATTTGTTTCGTCTCTAACAGACGTCGAGAGCGAGAGATATCGCGATCTGTTCGAATCATCAAACAGGTAAAAAAAAGGACACTGACTGGGCAGTCCGTATAATCTGTACGGATGATGATGTGGCATGACCGTACGCTGACGTGGCAGAGGTGACATGGCTTGACCGTACATGCTGATGTGGCATTTTATTATTGGCAGTTGTGGTCGAATCAATTGACGACACGTGGCATTTTTTTTGGCAAATGGGATGGTGTCACGTGGCCCAGTCATGGGCTGCAACGTGGCACCCCTTTATTGGCTTTTGGGTTGTTCAAAATTTTTCAAAGTCCACCGGAATCGAACTCAAGACCTCCACCATCGAGTGCTTTAAAAATGGCCGCCCAATCGGCGCGCCATGCGCTGTTACTTACTATACATATGTGTTTAATTTTATTTAAATTGAATCTTTTGTATTATTGGTGCGGGGGTCGGGCTGGGGCTTAGCCCCAGCTCGTGGTTGCATTGTTTTCCATACGACCCAGTATAATGGCATGCACATTTGGGTTTTAAATTGTTTTTAAAATGAGTTATAAGCCCGTGGTCACACAAAACTTACATATGACCACCACATATGTTATATGCGCACGAATTTTTATGTTTTCAAATATGTGTAACCCACGGTTGTATTATGTGTTAACATATGACCATAAATATAATGTGTGCGCGGGATTTGTGTTGTAAGCCACGGTTTTGTGGTGATGCCATATGCCCATGACCGGAGCGGGAAGTTGGTACGGTTGGCGCGGTTTTGACCGTTAGCCCCTTTTTGCCAACATGCGCGGTCATATGACCCATGTGCCCAGGTGCTAGACGGTTAGGGGCTGGAGGCGCCCTAACTATCCTACAATTTGCATGGTTATTCAGTTGTGCGCATGTGCTGGGTTTTCACACTATATATTGCGTGTGTGCCAGGTTCATTCAAGAGGGGTGCGTTTTGTAGATGCAGAGACAACAAGCTTGAAGGAGGAAAATGGAGGAGGCCTAACTTCTTCATCTTTTGGTTGATTGAGGTGCCGTAAAAGCCCAGCTAGGGGTTTTTGGACATCCTGGATCCATTGGCACTATTATCAAGGCCATTTGAAGACTTCTTCTGCAATTTTTTCACCATTGAAGTTTCAGCAAGCTCCAGGGAGCTTGAAGCCCTCATTGATGGAGGACATGGTTTGGTGAGCATATGTTTGTTTTCTGTGAATGAATAATCATTTTTGGCTAATTGTTATGCTCTGAACACATTGGGACAGGTTTCAAAGGCTTTTGAGGACTTTCACAGGTGTTGTTTCCAAAGAGAAGCTCAGGGAAGCTTATGGCCACATGTAGAAGAGGTCATGCCAGGATGAGCCATGATTCGTTTTCAGAGTTTTATTAGTCATTTTTGGGGTTTTTATGTGTTCTGATCCCAATGGTACAGTCTATTTTTCCATTGGAGTTGAGCAACAGCTTGTAAAATAAATTTTGACAAATTAATCCCAGAGAGCCAAGTCCATTATGGAGGCTCAAGGAGATGTAGCCCAAAGGGGGGTGAACTCCTTTATCATGTTGTGATTGTTCTGAGTTTGATGGTTTATTTGCTGCAAGTTATGTTGCTGCGTTTTCATTTAAAGCACATATTTAACCATTTAAAAGAACAATTTCTCACAGATGAACATTTACAAGAAGATACATGAACTTAACACATAAGTTTATCTTGCATATTTTAATACATGAAGCAAGGTCCTGTAAAGTTTATTTTAATGAAGTAGAGGGTGCTTGCATAGCATAACAAGTCAGCCTTATATTTTCAGATCAAGTGGTATCAGAGCATAGTTTGTTTTGCTCATGTGTTTGCCATTGATAGCTTGAGATTTAGCTATTGGTTTTT
>JZKD02S0962245.1:661323-675501 GCA_000966675.3 Picea glauca
TTGGGTTTCCAGGTGAAAAATCTCTGTGTAATGTTTGTATTTTCCATTGTATCTTTTCTGTTCTTTTCTGAATATCAGTTTGTAGTAGATATTGTACAAGGTTAGAATTTACAGAGGGTGATATCACTACTGAGGAACATCTGGTAGCCTTTTACATCTTTGCAGATAACTTTAACATTGACTATGAATATGTGTGTATGAGGTTGTTTGTGCAGAGTCTGGATGGGGAAGTAAGGAAATGGTTATGGGGTCTTCCTACAGCCTCCATCGTAGATATTGAGGCATTAGATGAAGCTTTCATAAAGCAATGGGGAGATTGGAGAGATTATCTCTACTACATCACTGAGTTTGGGGATCTAAAGAGGAAGAATGGTGAATCTATCTTAGACTTCACCAAGAGATTCAATAAGATGTATGGTAGAATCCCAGATGAGATCAAACCAACTGAAGCATCTGCCAAGATCACTTATGTCAATACATTTGATGCAAATTTTTCCCTTCTGTCAAGGGAAAGAAGATCCACCATCTTGTTGTCCATGCAGGAAGCAGTCGTTGAAGTTGAATCCAATATCTTGGCATCATCCATGTTAAAAACTAGGTCTGATAAAGACAATAAGAAACAGAGGGAATATTCCCTTGTCTCCTCTAGCTCGGCCACATATGACCCCAAACTTGATGAAATGACTAAAACTTTGAAAGATATGACATTCAAAATAGCTAATCTGAAATGGGAATCTAAATAACCAAACAGATCTTTTCAAGGAGCTAGAAATAGAAATCCAAATCAGTTCATAAGGCCTAATGATGAACCTTAGATAATGCAGAGAGAAAGGAGGAATGTTGATGATCAAAGGGTAGTGCCTCCTTTCCAAGACAACCAGATTGAGGAGATAGATGTAGACAGTCATGTTGTAGATGACACTGTTGTACTTTTCAATGAAATATATTATTATACTAGTCACTTAATGCAACAAGAATATGAGGTAGCACAACTGTCGAATCAGTTTGATAATCAGATAGAGGAAGAGGGAGTTATTCAAGGCCAACCCCCCAAAAAATATGATTTGAGGACAAGAGGAGTGGCTCCCAAAGCCACTACCTCTGATCAAAACAAAAGTTTTGAAGTCCTTCCCAATCCAAATCCAAGGAAAGATATGTCATCTAAAGATCAACAACTTCCCCCACCTAAACCTGCAGTCGCTAAGATAAAGGAAGTTGATAGGCCACCAACCTCTTTCAGCCTAGAGCATGAGTTGAGCAAGATCAATATCATTGTGCCTTTGACAGAACTGATGAAGAATGAACCTTTCAAAAAATCCATCATGAAAGTTCTGCAACCAACTCCTTCTATTGTATCTTCTAATGTAATTAGTCTGTAGGATGAGAACCCAACCATTTTTGTGGTCCACACATTGAGGATGGATCTGATGCTTCTCCACCATTTTATATATCTTTAAATGTCCATGATAAGATCCTGCATAATTGTCTTATGGACTTAGGAGCCTTGCACAATGTTATGCCCAAATTTGTTATGGAAGAACTGGGCCTAGAGATCACCAAACCCTACCAGGACCTATACTCCTTTGATTCTAAGAAATTAAAATGTCTAGGACTAATAAAGGATATGGTGGTTTCTTTGGAATAATTACCAATGGAGAGTGTAGTGATGGAAATTGTTGTGGTTGATATTCCCCCGAAATTTGGTATCCTCTTATCCAGAACTTGGGCTAAGAAGGCTGGAGGATCATTACAAATGGACCTCACTTACGCCACCATCCCTATGTTCGGTGGTGAAAATAGGAGGATATACAGAGATGTCAGATTAGCCTATATCATCAGTGACCATCAGAACCCAAGAAATCACCTGATTTATGTTGTTGAGAATGAGATCAACTCATCTGTTTTTCATTTAAATGATGATAAACCCGAAATATCATTTAGCCAATGGAAAGATCAACCACTAATAGATCAACAAGACAAAGTATGGAAGATGTATTTCGATGGCTCTTAATCAAAGGAAGGATCTAGAGCATGTATACTCCTCATTTCCCCTTCACAAGAGGTAATAACACTCTCTTATAAGCTGGAGTTTTAAACTACTAACAATATAGATGAATATGAAGCTCTGGTGTTGGGATTGAGGGTTTCCAAAGACATGGCCATTGGTTGTTTGGAAATTTTTGGTGATTCTGAGTTAATCATCAATCAGGTTAAGAACATCTATCAAGCTAAACAACAGAGGCTCAAGCAATATAGAAATGAGGTATGGGACATGATCGAAAATTTATTTCTAACATTTAATATATCCTTCATCCCCAGAGAGGAGAATCAGAAGGCATATTCTCTAGCCTTGGCTGCCAGCACTTTTAAACCTTCCCTTGGTACAAATATTAAACATCAGGTGGAAATCAGACATAGGAGAACCATACCAGACAACATAAAGCAATAACAAGTCTTAAGTGATGATTTAGAGCTACAGAGGTTTCTACATACCATTGATGAATTCTCCAACATCTCAATCGACCAAGAAATCCAAGAGGGTGAAAATAATGAATTAGAAAATCAACAAACATCTCATCTGCTAAAGACAGTAGTTGGCCACGATATTTTGTATTTTAAAACCAATCACATTCCAAGAGGACTAGTGCCATTGGAGAGGTTGTTTGATAGTAATGACGTTTCCAAAGAAGCTACCATGAAGAACCAATAAGAAGAGATAACGGATTGCAATATTGGAACCACTGAGAATCCCATGATCATCAAGTTGTCTAAAGAATTAGTTGAGGAACAAAAGGACATGTATGTCAGTCTCATAAAAATTTTTGTTGATACTTTCGCTTGGTCATATGATGATTTAAAGACATTTGACACTGACATCATCCAACACAAGATACCTCTGAAGGATGGGTCCAAGCCATTCAGAAAGAAGATTTGGCAATTTAATCCCATGTTGATTTCTATAATTGAGAAAGAGATGAAATGAATGTTGGATGCAAATATTATTGTACCATTGAGGTACTCAAACTGGGTGGCCAACTTGGTACCTGTGAGAAATAAAAAAAGGGAGATACGCTTGTGTGTTGATTTCTGAAATCTCAACAAGTTTTCTCTAAAAGACAATTATCCCCTCCCCAAGATGGATCATATTTTACAGAGGGTGGTAGGTGCTCAGATGATTTCCTTGTTAAATGGATACTCTGGCTATAACCAGATAGTGGTGTGTGAAGAGGACAAAGAAAAAACAACATTCACCACCCCATGGGGAACATTCATGTATGACAAGATGCCTTTTTGGATGATGAATGTAGTGGCCACTTTTCAGAGGGCCATGGACATAGCTTTCATGGGGGAAAAAGAAAAAATTATGGTTATATATTTGGATGACATCACCATTTTCTCAAAGTCTGATGATGAACATTTGCAACATTTGGAGCAGGTTTTCCGGAAATGCAGGAGATACATAATATCTCTAAATCCTGGGAAGTCTCACTTTTCCATGCCAGAAGGGAAGCTCTCGGGCCACATCATATCAACAGGAGGTATAAAAATTGATCTGAAGCGAGTTGATTCCATTCAAGAGATCAAAATCCCCATAAACAAAAAGGCTATCCATTCTTTCATTGGAAAGATAAAATTCCTAAGGCGCTTTGTGCCAAATTTCGCCGAAATCCTGAAGCCTATCACTAACATGTTGAAGAAAGATGTTGTGATAAAATGGTCGCTAGAGGTAAAATCAACATTCCAAAGGATCAAGCAGGCTTTAGTTGAAGCCACTGTATTAGCTAACCCTGACTATACCAATGATTTCTTCATTTTTTCCTTTGATTCTGAGGAGAACATTGTTGTTGTACTACTGCAAAAGAAAGGAGAAGGGCATGAACAACCCATATCCTTTTTTAGCAAAGCTCTCTAAGAAGCTGAGATAAAGTATGATATATTAGAAAATCAGGCTTATGCATTGGTCAAGGCACTCAAGGCCTTCAGGGTATATGTGTTACAGTCTAGCATAACAACTTGTGTTCCTAGCATCAGTGTCAAAGAGATTCTGGTCCATCCAGACAGTGAGGGGAAAAGAGGGAAGTGGATTGTCAAACTATTGGAGTATGACCTGCACATAAAACCCACCAAGCTGATCAAGGGACAAGGACTTGCCAAGTTGTTATCAGAATCAAACTGTAAGGTGCTAGAATTACATCAAAGCTTCACTCAATCAGATGCCCCCATCACACAACATGGAAAATAAAGCATGTCGATATTTGAAAATTACTCCTCTTCACCTTGGTATAGAAACATCATTTATTTTCTGCAACATCTTGAATGTCCACGAGATTTGAAGAAGACAAAGGTCGGGTCCCTCAAATTTAAGGCTATCAAATTCTGCATCTCAAACCAGAACTTGTATTGGAGGGATCATGTTGGCATCCTGTTAAAATGCCTTGATGAAAATGAATACAAACAAGTCATAATGGAAATGTATAGAGGAGTATGTGGAGGACACCAACATTGGAAGGTCACAACTCTCAAAATCCTAAGGGCAGGGTACTACTAGCCCACCCTTTTCTCTTATATATTTACCACTGTTAGGGCCTGCAATGAATGTTAGAAATTTGCAAGAAAACACAAGTTACTATCACTACTCCTAAAACCTATCACTGCTAGTGGTCCATTTCAGCAATGGGGGTTAGAATTCATAAGCAAGATAAATCCACCCTCCAGTGGGTAGCACAAGTGGATTCTCACTACCACTGACTATTTCACCAAGTGGATCGAGGCTATGCCCATCAGGAATTCCACTGACAAGATGATCATGAATTTCTTGGAGACCAATATTGTTTCCAGATTCGGCTACCTCAACAATCTTATAACAAACAACGCCCAAGCATTCAAGTCCAAAGCCATGATCGACTTATGTGGCAGTCATAACATTTCCTTGACACATTCCACACCCTATTACCCTCAGGGGAATGGTCTGGCAGAGTCGTTAAAAAAAACTCTCATCAGGATTATCAAGAAGTTGTTGACCGAAAACAAGAAATCATGGGACTCTAAGCTCAAGTATGCTTTGTGGGCCGACAAAATCAGCACCAAGAAGTCCTTGGGAACCTCACCCTTTCATCTTTTCTATGGTGCAAACTCTTTTTTTCCCACCCAACTTGGTATACCAATCCTAAAATTCTTGTAGGAATAGATTGAGGAGCCAAATGACATCCAAAGGAGAATATTTCAGATTATAGAGGTTCAACGAAAGAGAGAAGCACTGGATCAGAGGACCGAAGCATACCATAACAAGATCAAAACAAACTTTGAAAAGAAAACCAAGAAGGATATCTTTCAAGAAGGTGACCTTGTCTTAAGGTGGGATGCCAGAAGGGATGACAAGCCCAAGCACGATAAGTTAAATAACCTCTGGTTTGGTCCTTTCAAGGTGGTTGAGGTTCTGGACAATAACACATTTATCTTGCACAATCTCGACGATACAAAGATCTTCGGAGGCCCAATAAATGGGCGCTTCCTGAAACACTATTTTGTTTAAGGATAAGGGAAGGTCCCTCTTGTACCATAGATGTTTTCCTTTTGTTTTTGCATTTGATTAGTTAGTTGTGTGGAAATAAAGACTCCATATACCAACAAAGGAACTAGGGTTTAGCTGGAGTTTCAAGTTTCAATAAAGACTCCATAGCCCAACAAAGGCACTGGGGTTAGATTCAACGTTAATTTTCAGAGATGCATGGTTGGTAGATAGAACATAGGTAAGAAAAAGGAGGTGGGGGGAAAGTTATTCAATTCAAAGGCACCAATCTACTATTCTCAATACCTCGTAGGGAAGTGCTATCCCTGGTTGGAGCCAATGTTGTAACCTAGGTTTGCACCCTTGCCTCTCCTCTCTCATTTTCCTATGCATTCATCCAATTTTTCCTCTTCTTGTTGATAAAGTGGGTTTCCCATGTGTTTAATGATCTGGTTTTCCTTATTGGATTGTTTGGATGATTCTTTGCGCCAAATTATTTCTGTTTTCCTTGAAAGATAATTGCATGTCTGGTTTGAGTTTGAAATACTTGTCATCATGTTTTCCATTAATTAAACATGCAGTAGGCCCACCAAGCCTTCCCTGTGCATAGGAGACATCCAGGTCTGCCAATTCCTTTGTATGCACAGTAAGCAACCGTGACAAAAAATGCATCATTCAGAGCAATCCATTTCTGGCTTGAAATACAAGAAAACAAACCGGTTGAATTTTCAGCCATCATATCAAGTAAATATTAAGTCACGACCGTCACATCTCATTGGAGAGAGATCGACGGTGGGGAGGCATTGCGGGGATTAGGAAGCAAATTAAATTTTCTACAAGTTGTGAGCCCGCAATCGCTCAGGATCATTGATCTTGCTGGATCAACAAATCAATGGTTCATATTGATCCCTCTACGAACGAGCATCTTCTCTTTTTAGAGATCGGGAAGGAAATTAAAGAGTGAGCGAGTTGAGTCTTCGCAATAACTCGTGGTCATTAATATTCAAGCAAGCGACATGTGTCAGGCGATCTTGTACTCCGGGAGGAAACAAGCAAAAGTTGAGTGAGTAAAGGAGTCCTAAAGGTCCGAAGCCTAGAGTTCATCTGAACCTTCCAACAAGAGGACACGTGGAGACAGATCTCTCATTTCAGAAATACGACACTTCAGAGGATTGCACGAGAAAGCAGAAGAAAACTCTCGAAGCCCGAACTCTCGAAGTGAATCTCAACCATCCAAAACAAGAGGAAACGTGGAGGTGATCTCTCACTTCGAATATACGACACTCTGGAGGATTGTAAGAACTATGCATTGAAAAGGCCTGAAGCCCGAACTCCTGAAGTAATTGTGGACTGTTGATCTCAAATCAACAAGAACCGCTGAACTTTGCAACAGGTAAGAAAGGAATATCACCTGAAGGTTCGAAGTCCCAAAGTCCTGAGAGCCTGCCACGTCAACCGGGCCCGTACTACTTCGGGATATTTCCAAGCACAACATTCATAAACTCCCAAAGCCCGAAGTTCCAGAGACACATGACACTCATACATCAGGACACATGGCACTCATATGTCATGACACATGGCATTGATTTCAGGTCACCACATCACTTTGGGGGTTATACAAACTTTGCATTTAAATTGGTGCCATCACTAAATCAGATAGGGGAGTTCTAATATGGAAGATGGAACTTTAGTAGGGGTGCTAAAGTAGCAAGGTCACCCGGATCACAGATTGGGACAAGATTGACGACCACACTTCATTGTGGGGAAGGAAAATGCTCGAATGTTAATTTTCCATAGCAGTCCCGCAATTGAAACCATGGTATAGATTATGAGGTACGTGGAAGTTGGTGGTGGATTGCGGGAGTCAGAGTGGTGTGGATCCAAACCACCCTCGACAACTTCCACAATCATGTGCTTATATGACGTCAGGTCACCACGTCACTCCTGGATATTTTTACACTGCACATCTAGTTGTCTCTAGTGGCCCCCAACAATGCACGTGCACGCCATGATCAATGCAAAACTCAACTATGTCACTTCGAATCAATTTCTTCCACAGTGTCAGTTCATTCCAACGCTTGCATAAGTCCAGTTTCATCGCTAGTGTCAGTTTTCAATTATTCAGTTCAAGATTCTGTTTAGTTTAAAACATAATAAGTGGTCTTCTATGTGTGATAAGAACCACTCTTTTTTATTAAGTCAAGTGTGAAGTATACATTGTTGTACTCCAGCAGTGTTTTAGTCAAGTTATTTAGTCATTCTACAATTGTTAATGTAGAGTTAAGTCTCAGTCCCAGATGGACGAGAGCCTCTGCAACTCTGATAAATATGCAATTTTTGTACGTTTCAGGAGTTCGGTTTTTGGGAAAGGATAGCAATAAATCAAACTGGTTTGATCCGTTCTATGCATGGACTAAATCTCTCTACCTGGTGAATATACTCTTAATGAAAATGTTTCGTTCAAATCTTCAGGTGTTTTTATCTTATCTTGAATGCAGTTTTTGATTTGTGCAAAGTACATTTCATTTCCCTCGACTATTGTATAACTTGTCTTTATTGATATGCAACCTGCGAAAACAACTAATGCTTGGTGAAGATTTGTTTTTATTGAAACCTATTGGAGAAATTGTGTTTCTGATACATGTTTAATGTCTTGAAATGATATTTTAAGTATTGAACTTCTTGCAACGAATTATTCATTGAGTAATTTGTTGTTTCCCTTTGTCTTCTATTATTTCACTTGTCTGTCATTAGTGTGCTGGCAACCAAGGAGGATCCTCATCCATATCATTTTGCCAACCCAAATATGCTCCTGTCTTGGTAAAACCAACCCTCTAACTGACCCAAAAAACCAAAATATCAAAAGAACAATCATCCCAAAACTTGAGGTGGCCTAGCTTTTCCCTTTAGCAGTCAGGTGCAGACTTTAGGACCAACATATCCCAAACCCTATCGCTATCAATTTTCTTTTAATTTTTTTTTATTTTTTTTATAGTTCATGGTGCTCACTGAACAAGAATAGTGCCTTGATGCTCCACCCATAACAAAGAGCACCGATGCTCCCCCAATAAAAAATCACATTGGTGCTCTCTTTAATAAAAAAATGCATTGGTTCTCCCCCAATAATAAAGCGCATTGGTGCTCCCCCCAATAAAAAAATGCATTGACGCTCATATAACAATCGCACCGGAACAATTGATTTTTAAACAAAAGAAATTAATTTAAAAACTATAAACCTTACACAATGTGCTCAGAAACCAATATAGCCCTGGTGCATTCCTATAAAAAATGCACCGGTGCATCTTACTATCGAGCGCACCGTTAAAGGGTAAAAATAAATAAATTACCAAACCAAATCAATGCACCGAAATATACAATGAAAAAATGAGCAGGAATTTTATATTTTCAAAATGTATGTGGTTATAAATGAAATCCTAATCATTATTTCATTCTTTTGCCAAAATTTATAGGGGAGATTTGTGCAAGAGAGATTACAAGCAAAGTCTTTGGAGTGGGTAGATATTTTTGGAGAGCCAAATTTACATACAAATTTGTAGAGGAGAAATTTTAGGTATGTGATTTTATTGTATTCATCATCTCAATATTTTCCCTGATTGATTCAAACAAATTTTAGTGCATTATAAAAAAAAAAGGGGTTTCATAGTTGCATTCAGTATTGGAAGCCCTAGCTTTTAGGTTGTTTCCCATGGTTTTCCTCTTTATATTTCACAAGTAGATTTTTTTTTAAGAAATAGATTTTTACAGGGTTTCTTTACTGGTATATGGTGAATTTAATATCTGTTGCAATGGGATCACTCATTGCATTGGATCCCAAACCCTGTTGATGTCGATTTCTTTTAAAAAAATGCTTATGCGGTTCACGGTGCACACTATATAAGAATAACACACCGATGTTCATGTTCATGTCAGCAACACCGGTGCTCCCACAATAACAAAGCACACCGATGCTCTCCCAGATAAAAAAGATTATCGATGCTCCCATAATAACAAAATGTACCAGTGCTCATATAACAAATGCACCATAAGAAGTGATTTTTAAACAAAAGAAATTAATTTAAAAACCATAATCCTTCCACAACGGGCTTTGAAGCCAATATAGTCTCGGTGCATTCTAGTATAAAACGGATCGGTGCATCTTATTATCAGGCACACTATTAAAGGTTAAAATAAACAAAATTACCAAACCAAATCAATGCACCGAAATATATAGTGAAAAAATGAGTGAGAATTTTATATTTTCAAAATGTATAATTTATACAACATCGATGCTTATATTAATTAATAAATAATTAATGCTTCTATTAATCTTATTTTGTAAAAAAAAATCATCGCTTTTATATATTATGATTCCTGTCTTTTTTTTTTTTTAATAGAATATGACCGATAGAAGTTCAACGAAAACAACTTATTACAGTGACCGTGATGGTAGCTCATCCCAACAAGAGAACAAGGTAAGTTCTTTAAGTTGTATTAAAAATTTAATATCTTTGAATTATCTATAGGTTTAAATTAAAGATGCATGTTGGTTAAGGCATGTCATGGAAGGGGAAAATGAGGGAAAAACCAATAAATTTTGATGGGTATGTCAAAAAAAGTGTACAAGGAGATGGTAAAAGAAATAAACATAATTGAATTACAAGAGGAGCCATCCCAACAATTACAATGTGCATCAGACGTATGTAATCATTCATTTATTCTTTTATGTGCATTAAATTTAATTATCACATAAAATACTAATTTTCAATTGTTTTTTGTAGAAAAGAAAAAATGAAACCCATTTAGCTCATAAGACCAGACGACGAGGAATAAAAGGGTTGATCACAAAGTTTGTGAGTACTTCCTTTTTCGGTCTTACTTAAAATTTCATCTTTGTTATGATATTTATATTTAAATAATTAATTTACACTCATCCATAAATGTCTTCTAATAGGTGCTAACATACAAAGAAGAGCCAATTGAAGAATTGATAGACATTGGGTTAAGTATGGGTTGTGAGTGTATGTTGAAGTATCAAGGTTTAATTGAATAATTTGTAAGTAGCTATGTTGTTTAACTTCTCTTATTTTATAACTAATGGAACAACAAGAAACCTTTATATTAATTATATTGATTGTACTTTGTCATGACGTATCAAACATGCATGAAACAAAGTATGGAATGCATCCAAAAAAAGATATTTTGAGAGACAACATGCAACATGGCTTCAAATGAATGTGTATTGTTTATGAAATAGTCGCTACTATGGTACACTTTTTGATTTATGCAATCATGTATATTATACTATATGTGTGTGTATGTGTAGATATACTTATTACACTTTATTTCTATGTTTGTAGATGGAACATGAGGAGGTGGAACATAACAAACAAGCTGATCAAGAAAACATTAGGTTAAATGACCAAATTACAATATCGCTTGTGCAAAGTGATGAATAAATGAGGCATGGATGTAGCTTGAGCGATGTCGAATGACAATCAATATAATTGAATCTTACTACAAGTTGTATGTTTTGGAATATTTCTCTGTGAAAATTAGGGATTTTATTTAATGTACTTGACATATTGTCCCAATTGCACGAAGACATGTTACCAATGAGTGTAACACTTACATATTGGTTGCATTTTGATTATTGTGGACCTTTACATTGTCCCATTTTTTATGACGATGGGCCACTTATTCATATATAATAAAATGAGTTTTATTTTATTTTATTGCATTGTCAAATGTTGTAAAATGTTGTGTTGTTGATTAATTTTAATATATGGATGATTTACATTGTTACAAATAAAAGAGGTGTAATATGTTGGATAACGCATTAATGCAATCATTATATCAAAATTCAATAACAAAAATATAAAAATCAATATTATTATAAAAAATATTTGATTTTGAGATGATTAATTGTAAAAAAAACAATTAATTAAAATAAATACATATTGGTGCATTGCATTCTTTTGAACTCACTAAACTATGCGTTTTTATGAGTTATATGCACTCATGCTAAAAATTGTGAGAAATCAACGTTGCTTTAAATGACATAATGTATGATTATATTTTCATTGTTTCAAAATATTTCGATGCATATGATTACAATACACACCAGTGCATGCATAAACATAAAAAAACACTAGTGATTTTCATTTATAAGTGTGCACTGATGCTTCTCATTTATGTATGTGCACTGATGCTTCTCATTTATGTGTGCGCACAAGTGCTTCTCATTTACGTATGTGCACTAGTGCTTCTTATTTATGTGTGCGTACCATTGTGTTTTATTCAATACCACAATGGTGTGTTTGTTACCAACAAACATATCAACAAAAACCTCTGCTACAACCTCCTCTTGCCCAATTTTTTTTAATTATATGGAACATCAGTTAAAACCTTCGCTAAAAACTCTGCAGTCAATAGGGGAGGTTGTAGTGGAGTTTTTTTTTTGAAAATTTTGCAAAATTTTGTAACACTAAAAGCCTTCGCAAAAACCTCCGCTAGAAGACATTCTCCTTGTAGTGGTTAATATCTCACCAGGTTCCAAAATGTTTGTTTCCAATCACATAAAAAGAAAGGGTGGGCTCACCATTCTCAATTCTCTCCACCTTGTGGGGAATGTAATCCACTAGGGGGGTAGACCCTTCTCAACATTTTCTCCAGGTCCTACTCAATTTGGATGGTTGCATTCTCCACTTCACCAAGATTTATACTTCTAATGACTTAGGAGAAAGAGTGGCAGGGTCGTGTTGGTTGGTGGATGAGTTGTCAGATGCCCCATGGCTCTTATGTGGAGATTTCAATAGGGTGGAACACCAAGAAGATAAAGAGGGTATCATGTTGGCGAGAATACCATGTGGGGAAAAATAAGCATGATTCTCCTTCAAAGCCATGCATGTATTGCATAACCCTAATCAATCTCAGTGTTATGACTCAATAGTGCTCTGGTTCACTTGGAATAATTTCCATTGGGGGAAATAATTTTTTTACAAAGGCTTGATTGAACCATGTTTTTGGAATGAAAAATCCTTCTATTTTGATGCCACTAACAATGGGTTGATGTGAATGGTTAACATGAATATTCTCTTAGAACACCTACCAATATGGTTCCAGATTTCACGGGGAGTGCAAAAAATGCATATGCAAAGAACAAGATACATCATGAATACCTATCACTTGCAGAGTCCAGGCTACATTGATTGTAGTAAAACAATTTGGAATCTTGTCTCTTAGCCTCATGTGTAGGAGGGTTGGATTGCATAGTGGGTTGATGCCATTTTTCGCACCGTGGAATTTATGAAAGGATATGGGCAACAAATTATTATTATTCATTGTAAAAACAACATGGTTATGCAAAAAGAACTTGAGGTATCCTAGGAACTGTAATATAATCCATTTAACCTAGACGAGCAAGCAAGGGTGGCCGAATTTTTCCATTTGTTGAGTGTGGAAGAGAAGTGTAAACCCCGAGGAGCCTATATTTGAACTAGCTTACATTGGCTTTGAGCTGGAGATCTATTTATGAATGATTTATTTAAACCCTAGCCATTAAGGAGGCTTGAGAGAAACATACAACATTCACAGTGGGGAAAAGACGTATAATTGAGTAGGAGATGATTGAGCTTGAGTTTGTTGCCCATTATAAGATGGTTTTCCATGCTTAGGACTACACAAAAACATAAAGTCCACCATGTATAAATGTTTGGACATAATTCCCATCAAAGTCTCTGAGGAATAGAAAAGGACATGTGATCATACCTTAAGCTTCATTGAGTTGAAAATGGTCCTCAAAGACACGTCGAATGAAAAATCCGTTGGTCTTATTGGCTTCCTATGATGATGAGTTCTACAAGGCCACATGGGCATTTGTTGGGCTAGATCTTGTACAAGTTTACAAAGAATCCTTGAACAAGTAGCCATTGGGAGCTATTGTGAATTAATTTTCATCAAATTCATCCTCAAAGGGGGTGGCCTTAAGTTAATCACTAACCAACAGTCGATTACCCTTTTGAATACTTCCTACTAGGCCAAAGTCTTGGCCTTGTGGTTGAATCACATATTGTGTAATGTTGTGCAATCAAAACATAGAGAGTTTGTATGGGAGAGCTTCATTCTAGAGAATGCCATTGTTGTCTCGGAAGGTATGGTATGGGCATATGTTTTCGAGCTTGACACTTTGTTCAATAAAATTGACTTAGAAATATATTATGATTGGGTTGAATGGTTGTTTATCTTGGCAATTCTCAAAGTTATATGATTTAGCCCATTTTTCCTTCAAGGGGTCAAAACTGTTTTTGCCACTATGTCGTCTTGTGTCTTGTGTCAAAACTATTTTTGCCACTATGTCGTCTTGTACCTTGTGACATTGTTCAGGAAATTAATATATTTCAATATGTATTATGTAAAATTTTATCACTTGATATGCAACACTTTGTTTGATAATACCAATTACAACAATGTAGACTAGCATCATTTAACATATAGAGGGAATGCCAAATCCCAACCTGGGCTCGCTACCTTATATGACTCCTCATGACTCCTCTATCACAATCTCTATGTGACTCCTCAATAACACTTTGTATTATCCTCTTTATTGGATGTTATTTACATAGTGGATAACATTTTTTTTTTTAATTTACATTATTTACATTCAACATAAC
>JZKD02S0962245.1:681876-701346 GCA_000966675.3 Picea glauca
ATCCTAGGGGTAGTATGTTAAGGGTTGCTTGGGTGGGGAATTCACCCATAGTGAATTGGCAAGCTGGTATGACCTCCGCTACCTTTCTTTTGGTGCCAATGGCTAATTGTACCAACCATGGCTTGGCATGTTTATATGGCTGTAATTTACACTTGTCAACGGTCTTAGGAGCTATATAACTCAAATTTGAACCAGGGTTAATTAGAATAGACACTAGATGGTTGGTGATCATACCTTCCATCTCCACCACTGAAACTTGGTGGTCAACTTGTTTATTATCCATGGCTGCATAAATTTGCGGCATACTCCTGGCCGTGTCATTGATGGTGGTAGCTTCTTGAGTGTTGTAAATTCTCCGACTGTTCTTTTGTCGGTGTGGGCAGTCCCTCAGTAGATGTTCTTCTCCACAACCCCAACATTTCAAGGGTTCTCTCTTTGGGTTATCAATCTTTCCTGGGGTAGATCCAAAAGGTTTATTTCCGCTCTGGGAGGGGAAATTTTGTTGGTGTACACTTCGGGTTGGGAAGCTCATCCTTGAGTCCTTCTTATAGTTTTTAAATCTTGGGGATTTAAACCCCTTTTTCTAGAATCCCGAACTATTCTTCTGCTTCCAACCTTCGTGAGGTTCTGTCCGATGCCCAAGCTGTTCATAACAATATCTTTCCTTTTGGATAGTGTCTTCTAGGGTCTTTGTCTCGTCAAACTCAATCCTGTTCTGATAGTCCTTAGGTAGTCCACTAATGAATCGTTGAACCTTTTCCTTTTCTGCTTTTATATAGGGTACGTACCTCAACAACTCGAGGAATCTACTGACATATTCCTCTATGGTGCATTTCCCCAGCTTGAGTTCATAGAATTCTTTAGTCTTTTCGTCAAAATACTTTTTTGACGGATACTTCTTCCTGAAGTATTTCTCAAACCATTCCCAAGATAGGTCTTCTTCGTGAATCCCTTTTACGTTCTTAAGGTCTTCCCACCAAATGGAATCCTTCCCATTCAGGTTGAAAGTGGCTACTCGGGCCTTCAAGTTTTTCGAGAAGTCATGGACGCTGAAATACTTCTTTAGTCCAAGCAGCCAGGCCTCCGCTTCCTCTCCCTTCTTTATTTCACCGTCGAAAGAGGGTGGTTTGGCCTTCTTGAATTCTTCAAGATTATGATTTTTGGAATGATTTCGCTTCTTCCATTTTCTTCAGGAATAAGAACTAGTTCTTCTACTAGAAGATCCCTCTGAGTCGCTCGTTTCCTCTCCAGAGGAATCATCCGACGCTTGTCCCTTATCTCTGGGGTGGACCTTTCTTGAGGTGCTCTTCCCAGTGTGGCCACTTAAAAGACCACGTTTCTGTATCTCAGGTGGACTTCAACTTTTCTTTGTCTATCGTCGGTCCCCATGATTGGTGTCAGGTCCATGCTACAATTGTCTTTGTATGTCGGATAAACTCTGCAACAAGACTGCATTAATTTCCGTTTGCTTCTCTTGCTCTTTTATCAACCTCTCGTTGTCGGCCTTGCAGCTCTGTATTTCGACCATGAGGCTCCTCATAGTCTCAGCTAGATATGGAGGGGTATCTACCGCCCTTCTTTCGTCAAAATCTTCGTCTCTATTGTGGGAGCCATCCCCCACTTCGTGGTGCGTCACCATTCTATGCGTCTACAGTTTCTTGCGGTTGATCATCCGCTTGTTGTGCAAGAAAAACACTTGTTGTTAGTCAACATTATATTCATTCACAATCAGTGCATAATTCATATTTTTCAAATGCATACACACAATAGGAATTTTCATTCTTAACTTCGACTTTTGATAAATGGGGTTAGGATAGAGAGTTACTCCTTTTAAGAGTACTTCAAATGGATTTTCTGCGCAACTCGTCCATGAGTCCAAGCATACCAAGTGTTGTAACCATGCTCTAATACCAATTTGTCACATACCCACTACAACAACCTAGATTTTTCGTCTCTATTCTTCGAGGGACATAATCCCCGAATGTCTATGGGGACTAGTGCAGACCATCCCTTCCCTTATCCTCCTCCATGTGATCATTGGCTATGACCACATGCCTTACCAAAAAGGTGCTTCCAGCTTTCGCGTTTCGGGATTTTTGTGTGCAAGCTCTCCCCGAATCCCTGTCCCTTGAAATGCCGAAACCCGAAATGGGGTTAACGAGCTCCTTGGCTCCCCTTTTTCCTACTCCATGCGATCACCTTAGTGAACACATGCTAACACCAAATGGTGCTACCAGAACTCGACTTTCGAGATTCCTGTTGCAAGGAACCCTTGTTCCTTCAATCCTCGAAACCCGAAAGCCTGGTATCATCCAGATCTATGGTCCAGATCGTCGACTTGATCAATGGCCCAGATTAAATCTCAACATTCTACCTTTTAGGATTTTGGCGGGGTCTTCACTCCTATTTCCCCGATCTCCAGAACCCCGGTGGCTTTGGATCTTCGCCACGCGTCCTCTACAAATGGACAGTCTAGATTCTTTCGGGACTCCTCCTTCCTACCACATGACCCTATCCTATGACCTAGGGTTCATCCACAGAGCGCATTGGGGTTTCATGTACCGAGATTTCACGACTTGCGAAAATGAGGGGTCTTGCCCTTTGGTTTCCTAGGTGCTGAAATGCCGAAACTTATTCACGCTAAATCGATTCGAGGTTTTGTATACTGGGATTTCGCGACTGGAAAAAATGAGGGGTCTTTTCCTTTGATTTCTTGGGTTCCAAAACATCGAAACTTATTCACGCTAAACCGATTCGGGGTTTTGTATACCGAGATTTCACGACTGGTAAAAATGAGGGGTCTTGCCCTTTGGTTTCCCGGGTGCCGAAACGCTGAAACTTATTCATGCTAAACCGATTCGGGGTTTCGTATACCGGGATTTCGCGACTGGAGAAAACGAGGGGTCTTGCCCTTTGGTTTCCTGGGTGTCAAAATGCCAAAACTTATTCACGCTAAACTGATGGTCCAGATCACTCATGGATCAACGACCACAATCTCGCTGCGATTTCGTGAATCATGAGTTCGTACAGTCCTACCCTTTGACCACTTCAAGTCACGAGTTAGTGAAATACTACCTGACTGCCACATGTCTTGTGCCGATGGACGGTTCCGAATACTTCGGGACTTTCAGGACGTTTGTCGAGTCCACTCTCCTACCTATGCAAAGGTTAAGATCAACGGTCGATAGAGCTCTGATAGATCCTTGGATCTACGATCCTTGATCCCATCGCTACTTGCGAAGGCTGAAGGGGTCGAGGTGTTAACGCCTGTGCTCCTCCTCTAGATCCGTCGGTCCTGACCGATCTGGGGTATTTTCGAAAGGATTCTGACTGTTCGTCTACCAAATGATGGGGTATTCTCTTTCGATAACTGGACTCATTGTCCTTTCTGAGATTGAATCACGAGATTCAACCTCTCGGAGCTTCGAACTCCCATGACTTCGAAACCTGAGAGAACTACTCTTTCTTGTACAAGGTTTCCAGACTCAGATCACATGATCCTTCAGAGGGTTCTTGGGTAATTATCCCTAGGCTTGGTGACCTGACTGAAAAGCCTTCCTGATTCGCCGAGCTATGAACTCTGTGACAGGGTAAGGTAAACTCATGGGTTTACTATAACGGTAGTCTTTTCAAGGAACTCACTCCGGCTCTGGAATGTAAGGAAACTTCCCGGGAGGAGGTGCCTTTGGGAAATCAAACTAGGACATAGCGTGATTCAAGTAGATGGGACAAATCTCAAGGGAACGAACTCGTATTCTGAACTTATTCATTCTATACATAAACCGATTATGGTCATATAAGTATAAGCATGCGTCCATTATTTCCAATCAAAACACAAGGCAAACACTTTTATACAGAAACCATTTATGAGCGTATAAACATGAGCATGCGTTCGTGATATTCAATTCAAAATACAAGACATAACACTTATCAGAAAACACCATACGTGACGCGACTTCTGAGAGGGGTGCTCGTTTCCACCCAATCGTAGGCTCAGTGACTCCAAACGGATTTACCACTAGCCACCCCCAAGCTAGACCACGATTCTTGAGATTCAATCTCCTACTTCCAGCTCAACGGAAGTCAAGGATGAAGGTTACTCTCCTTCTCCTCTGTTTAGAACTCCCTGTGTTTCCAGAGTTCCTCCCAGTTCTCTTCCGCGGTCCCTATCGCACGTGTTCCCTCTTCCTGTTCCCCACACTTCCTTTCTTGCCTTTTCTGCAAGATTGTGTGTGGCGCGAATTCCCCCGTCCGTGGTCAGGTCTGAGATCTTCTACGGATGGGCGGTTTGCCCCCATCCCGTCATTAACTCTTGAGGAGCCTCCCCACCTACCATCCTGGCGAGTAATTCATTCCAGGGTCAGAGAGTTGCTTTGGTATTTGAGCAAGTAAAAACCAGTACGGTATTGGTTCGGTGGAAGTTAACGCAACCATTCCAGGTCCCTTCCACCACCTCTCATTAGCCATCGTGGTCTATTTTAGCACATCCCCCCTCCCAGCAGTCATGCAACACATAATCATAACATAATTTACATTCATCGACCTTTTATACAAAGGTCAAATCAAACATTCACATATTTGAGTTTGCCATAGTTCTTGGCCAATGTAGTTATTTTTACAGACTGGGGGAAATAGGATGTTACAGACGAGCAAGCAAGGGTGGTCGAATTTTTCCATTTTTTGAGTGTGGAAGAGAAGTGTAAACCCCGAGGAGCCTAGATTTGAACTAGCTTACATTGGCTTTGAGATGGAAATCTATTTATGAATGATTTATTTAAACCCTAGCCATTAAGGAGGCATGAGAGAAACATACAACATTCAAAGTGGGGAAAAGATGTATAATTGAGTAGGAGATGATTGGGCTTGAGTTTGTTGCCCATTATAAGATGGTTTTCCATGCTTAGGACTACACAAAAACATAAAGTCCACCATGTAGTCCACCATGTATAAATGTTTGGACATAATTCCCATCAAAGTCTCTGAGGAATAGAAAAGGACATGTGATCATACCTTAAGCTTCATTGAGTTGAAAATGGTCCTCAAAGACATGTCAAATGAAAAATCCCCTAGTCTTATTGGCTTCCTATGATGATGAGTTCTACAAGGCCACATGGGCATTTGTTGGGCTAGATCTTATACAAGTTTACAAAGAATCCTTGAACAAGTAGCCATTGGGAGCTATTGTGAATCAATTTTTCATCAAATTCATCCTCAAAGGGGATGGCCTTAAGTTAATCACTAACCAACAATCGATTACCCTTTTGAATACTTCCTACTAGATCTTGTCCAAAGTCTTGGCCTTGCGGTTGAATCACATCTTGCTTAATGTTGTGCAGTCAAAACATAGAGAGTTCGTATGGGAGAGCTTCATTCTAGACAATGCCATTGTTGTCTTGGAAGGTATGGTATGGGCATATGTGTTCGAGCTTGACACTTTGTTCAATAAAATTGACTTTGAAATATATTATGATTGGGTTGAATGGTTGTTTATCTTGGCAATTCTCAAAGTTATATGATTTAGCCCATTTTTCCTTCAAGGGGTCAAAACTGTTTTTGCCACTATGTCGTCTTGTGTCTTGTGTCAAAACTATTTTTGCCACTATGTCGTCTTGTACCTTGTGACATTGTTCAGGAAATTAATATATTTCAATATGTATTATGTAAAATTTTATCACTTGATATGCAACACTTTGTTTGATAATACCAATTACAACAATGTAGACTAGCATCATTTAACATATAGAGGGAATGCCAAATCCCAACCTGGGCTCGCTACCTTATATGACTCCTCATGACTCCTCTATCACAATCTCTATGTGACTCCTCAATAACACTTTGTATTATCCTCTTTATTGGATGTTATTTACATAGTGGATAACATTTTTTTTTTTAATTTACATTATTTACATTCAACATAACCTAACAATTATAAAAACCTAAAACTACTTATAATTCGTTAAGAGTTCATCTTCCATGAATATAAAGAAAATGTTTATGGGCCAAAAGAGGCATCTACAATGAAACTCTACCCTTTTACCAATCACCCCTTTTACAAACCACCAACCTATTATTTTTGGGGACATAATTTCTTGAATAAAAATGATGAATCAACCCACATTTACAAATAATAATTAACAAGTTCTCCTTATAAATTATGATAAATTTTACCTTTGAAAGTGACATATATATATATTTTTTATAACAACTCATTTATATATATATATTTTAAACATTATAACGTGATGAAGACTCCCCTTGGGTTTTTTCAAAACATTATAACGTGATGAAGACTCATTCACCAAACCAATAATCCTCTCGCGGCTCTTACTCATCTCACTTACCAAATAAATAAATAACAAATAATAGCAAAAGTCTGGTTTGCGGTATACAAAGATGCGCGTCGTACCTTTTAAAAAAGGACAGCCCTGTCCCACACAGAGGCATTTAAGTCTTACGCGGAATGGAGGGGCTCACTTCGTCCCGCGCATTCGACCGTTTTTTTTGCCGTCCTCGCGTCGATCGAGAACCCTCAACGCGTTCTGGTTCGGTAAACCACACGTCCTCGGACCGATTCCCGCTCCACTCATTCCAACATAATACTTTTTAATTTCTGCTACGCGTGAACTTGAAGCGGTTGGGCGGTCATTGCTTTAAATCATGGCAGAAGTCCACTTGATCGTTGAGTAGCGTCGTGCAGTTTGTTATTTGCAATTATAGCCTTCTGAGATAGTATATATTGACTGTGTTTCCATGGCGTTCGGGAATACAGATTTAATGGCGGAAATTAGAGGATTTCTCGGCTTTCCAGCAGATCAAAGCATGGTGAGCTTAATACTAAGGACCATTTTTGTCTACGGGCTTTTCACTTCGCTGTTCCGATATGTTTTCCCGAAAAAGGCTAAGCCTTGTTTCGACAGCAAACCTTCTGAAAAAGCTTTAACAATGGCGGATAATTCAGCCGAGGGGGTTTCGGACAACGCGGACGGTAGAGAGGAGCTGAGGAGGGTTTTCTCGACCTTCGATAAGAACGGCGACGGGCTGATCAGCCAACAGGAGTTGAAAGAGTCCTTCGAGAGGCTCAGGCTGTTCATTGGCGAAGAGGAATTGCTCTATACGATTCGAACCGTGGACGTCAATGGTGATGGGTATGTGGATTTCGATGAGTTCGTGACGCTGTATGAATCGATGAGGGGTAAAGGAGCTGAAGCAGAAGAAGCGAAGGCGGATCATATGGACGAAGACGCGGATCTGGCCGAGGCGTTCGGAGTTTTTGACGAGAATGGAGACGGTTTGATAACGGTAGAAGAGCTCCAGTCCGTGCTCAAGTCGCTGGATCTCAAGGAAGGCCGAACGATTGGGGATTGTAAGAAGATGATACAGAAAGTTGATAAAGATGGCGATGGGATGGTCAGTTATATGGAGTTCAAGGAGATGATGAGTGCAGGGTTTGGGAAGATTTAGCGATCAAATTTTATTCAATGTTTCAGCAGAGATCTGAATGAATTGAGTTCCCTGGTTTTGCTGCCATTAATGCCAAGGGTTTGTTAGATGCTCCAGCTTGTAAGTTGTAATGCAGAGCTGTGTATGCTCCAGCTTGTAAGTTGTAATGCAGAGTTGTGTATGTGCATATAATTTTATTTTATTATTTATTTATTGTAAAGTGGTGGATTCGAACTACAGAATTCTTTTGGATTAAGTTTAAGGGTAGTTATAACTAACTCGTCATGGGTAGTTATAACTAACTCCTCAACTACCATCTGGGAGTTCCATTATCTTTTATCTGTTTGCTCAATCCGAAACCCAATCACATGTGTAAGTAATGGAGAAAGAATATGATCTGACATAGCGCATCTCAGCTGATAAGGATTTCTGTTAAATCAAATCATCTGAGAGAGCGCATCTCAACTGATAAGGATTTCTGTTAAATCAAATTTTGTTAGTGTGATTGGATTTTGAAGCATTTCAGTTAAGGATTTCTGTTAAATCAAATTTCGTTAGTGTGATTGGATTTTGAAGCATTTCAGTTAAGGATTTCTGTTAAATCAAATCTTGTTAAGGATTTCTGTTAAATCAAATCTTGCTAGTGTGATTGGATTTTGAAGCATTTCAGTTAAGGATTTCTGTTAAATCAAATCTTGCTAGTGTGATTGGATTTTGAAGCATTTCAGTTAAGGATTTCTGTTAAATCAAATCTTGTTAAGGATTTCTGTTAAATCAAATCTTGCTAGTGTGATTGGATTTTGAAGCATTTCAGTTAAGAATTTCTGTTAAATCAAATCTTGTTAGTGTGATTAGATTTTGAAGCATCCCAGCTGATAAGGATTTTTGTTCTTCTAATAATTTTGAGGACTTAGATGTCTTTGAATTGTTTTTTAGAAGGCAGGCTAGTTTGTGGTCAATCTTGTTAGTGTAATCGGATTTTGAGATATTAGTGTAATTGAATTTTGAAGTTTTGTTTTGTAAGACAAATCTTGTTAGTGTAAGGTTTTGTTTTGTTGGACAGTTAGTTGAGTGCAATCTTTTAATAATTTTGGAGACTTAGATGTCTTTGGATTGTTTTTTAGACAGCAGCCTAATCTCTGTCAATCTTGTTAGTGTAATTGGATTTTGAGGTTTTGTTTTGTAAGACAGTTGATTGAGTGCAATCTTCTAATAATTTTGAAAACTTAAATGTCTCTGGATTGTTTCTTAGACAGCAGGCTAGTCTCTAGTAACAAATATGCTAACCATTAAAAAAAAACAAAGATTTCTCAATACTTTTTTTTATTTACAAACTGTTTTGCCATATCTAATGAAATCATCGAATTAAAAGCTTGCCAGCTATTGATTGAATACTTTAGCTTTAAGCTTGGACATGATCCTTTAATCTGCACAATTATATATACAGAGAAGGTTTCCTTTATGCACATTAAGCACTTTCTGTATTTTCGAAAAAACGGGTTGGGCCTGAATCGTTCACGAGAATTATCAGAACTCATAACACTGTACAGAAATAGACTAAACACATAAATTCTCTGAGACCACAAACATAGATATTCTCTTATATCATAAATAAACAAACAGTTAGAGAGTTGTTGCTGGGAGAATCTCAATGTCGGTTGGAGGATGGTCACAATCATTGAGGGTTGTACCATTTGGCTTTACCTCTACAACAATCGATTCCCACCTATACTTGTTACTCTATGACGTAGGAGGTATTTTGGTTTTCAAGACTGTAGTTGAAAACTTATCATTATTTTATTTTATTGAGTAGGAGGTCAATTCGAGGTATCTTGTTCTTCAAGATTGTGAGTATGGAAGTTGAAAACTTCTCATTATTTTATTTTAATGAGGAGGAAAGTCAATTCAAGATATTTTGTTCTTCAAGAATGTAAGTATCAAAGTTGAAAACTTATCATTATTTTATCGAGGAAGAAGTTTTATTTCATTGAACAAGAGGTTGGTATTTTGTTCTATATAAATATCCAAATTGAAAACTTATTATAATTATTCTATTAAGGAGGAAGAGGCCAA
Source organism: Picea glauca (assembly GCA_000966675.3). Taxonomy (NCBI): domain Eukaryota; kingdom Viridiplantae; phylum Streptophyta; class Pinopsida; order Pinales; family Pinaceae; genus Picea; species Picea glauca. The sequence goes on from JZKD02S0962245.1 coordinate 691,390, forward strand.
TTAGAAGTATTTATATATTAAAATTGAAAACTTATAATTATTCTATTAAGGAGGAAGAGTCCAATAGAGTCCAATTGGAAGTATCTTGGTTTTCAATATATTGTAAGTGTTAAAGTTGAAAATCATTATTTTATTGAGGAGGAGGTGGTCAATCTTGTCTCTTTTCTCTCTTCTTCTTGAAAATCTTCTCCTCTTCTTAAAAATCTTCTTGAAAACTTTACTCTTGGTGCTAAGATCTCTATCACTAATATCACTAATAAGAGTACATTATTTTATTGAGGAGGAGGTGGTCAATTGTGTCTCCTTTCTCTCCTCTTCCTGAAAATCTTCTTAAAAACCTCACAGTCCCAATGCCCAAAAATTTAATGATTTGCATAGATGGCCCCTCTCCATTTCAATCTTTCTTCATTGAATAATGGTCCATAAGGACAAATTCACATGCATTTCTCCCTTCAATATGGTTTGCAACGATAAGTTCACATGTATCAAAGAGTTGTCAAACCATGAAAAGCTTATTGTAGGTTTCTTCTATTAAATACTTCTTCATTCTTTTTCTTCCATATGAAAAACAAGATTTAAACATGAATAACCATGAGGATTGGGCTTCTACAACCTAGGTAACTTGTCTCCTAGGAGCGCAAATCTCCAAGAAATAGAAGTGGTTAAAGGTTCACTACAAAAGGAATCAATCTAACCCCAAGCAAAATTGGCAAGGGGATAGAACTAGAAAACATGTTTTAGTGTTTTAGGTCAAGGACCAGACCATGCAAAGAAACCTTTTGTAGGTCACATATGTTTCTAGAGGCTCCACATCCTAAAACGTCACATTTTCAGTTTAGACTTTAGCTTCTAGAGTTTATTATATACCATGATCCAAGATTTACCTTAAACATAACCATTTATCCATGTTTGGAGACTTATGTTTGGTGCAACGATTAGTCTTGTTTCATCTCCAATCCCTTTGTCAAGCTCAAAGCACTTATAGTCCTAGCTTAATCAAGGGTAAGTTAGGAATCAGATTTGGACTCCACCAAAATGATCTTATTAGGGTTATTGACAACAAACTTGGCCTTTAGTCATGGTCATGGAATCCACTCCCTTGTGTGAGTGTTATAAAGATCCATAGCTTTCATAATACCTTTCCTATAAAACCTCAAGCTGATAAAAAATTGTCCTCTTTGTGCCAACAATTGTGTCTAGCATATATAATGATCATTGGAAAAAAATGTTACTTCTCAAAGAATGGTCCCTCCAAACTAAGAAAGTTTTATAGCTTCCAAAGTTTCCAAATTCTCTAGGTGACAAATGAACCTTTGATTTTCACCATTGCAAGAGTAGTGACAAAGGGTTGAAAATATCTTTTTTTTGAGAAGATTCCTTGATATATAGTTCATTGTCGCCTTCAAGTCATCCTTTCCTTCAAAATTTCAATCAACCCATATAGCACAAAGAGCTTGGGTATGTGCTCATGTTCTCTAATCACTATACCTAATTATTCTTTTTATGTACAACATAATTCCAAATTAATTATATGAATCATTTACCTTCAGTGTTGTTGGTCCACAAAAAGCGTTGTAGAGCATTTTCCGACTTGCAATAGGCTTGTGTATAGGGAATCCAACATACTGAATAATATACATGGGGGATACATGGGGGGCAGCAACAACTTTAGTACAAATTTGAAATTTTACTACTACTTGGCTAGAGGTTTAGTGATTCATTTTGCTATTTTTCTCAACCCTTTGAATTGCCACCTCCCAAGCTCTTTAGGAGAGACTTGGAAAGAAAATAAAATTCTAATAAATTTAAAACCTAGACCTAGTTAAATCTAGGAATATCTTGGCCTTCAATCCATCTAGGTATAGGTCTCTCTCTTTTTCTACAACACCTTGTTTTCTCCCATTAGATATCGGAGCCAAAAATGTCACAAAAAATCTACAAATAACATTGTGTTATCCCATGAGGTTTATCTTTCCGAATAATGTGGAATGAAAACTAGTTGCCTTGTGTCAAGGTTAGGTAATGGAATACATACGATAAGGCATTAGCTCTACTTATTATACAAACATAGCTAAGGGATTCAACTACTATAAAGTAGGGGCTAGTGGATGGATCCAAACATTTAAAAATTCCTTATGATTTGCATATATTAATGGTAGGCAATGTTAAGCTTCAACAAAGAGAATTTTGATAGCGTTAATGCAAGAATAGAAATCCAAAGCCTTAAGCAAGGCCAATATGAAGGAATACTCTACTGAATCATATGTGTTTGCAAAGTCAATTTTTATGAACATAACATCGGGTCTAGAGGATGAGCCCATTACATGCCCCTCCTAGGAAACAATGTTCTTATCTTGAATAAATCACCCTCAACCGTGTTTTCTCATGCAAAATAGTTTTGGGTAAGATGTGATTGATATGAAGAGATAGGGTCTTTACCAAAATTTTGTAAGAAGCAATAATAAAGTGATAGGCCTCCAATTTGTGATGATCATAGCATCCCAACTTTAGGAATGAATTAGATGAGGCAAAGGAATATTTTTTCAATGCTTGTTTATAGACTTTAGGATTATTGAGATGACAAAGTTCTATGTTGTTTCATAGAACTCACATGGGAACCCATCAATCTAGGGGCCTTATCATTGAATATTTTTTAAAGATTGTCAGCCAACTCATCAAGAGTTATTTATTATTCACACTCCCTCACACAATCCATTGAGAGAGTTAGTTATTGTTCACACTCCCTCACACGATCCTTTGAGATAGTTAGTTCTTGTTCACACTCCCTCACACGATCCTTTGAAAGTCGATGCAGGACTATGCCCAAGGAATTTTGCATGACCACCTCACATTCTCATATATCCTTGTGGGGTTAAAACACTAGCTTATAGTGACTGGAATATTCACTTTCAATCTATTTTTGGATAGTCACTCACCCAAATATAGTAATGAGAGCTACAATTTTTTCCCTAGCCTCCTTTGTGGTTAGGTATTTGAAGTAGGCCTTAGTTATCCTATCACTCATCTTAAGCCAATCCAATTAGGTTTTGAGTTGTACATAATGAATAATAATGGATTTGGTTTTGGTTTGGGTTTGGGTTTGGGTTACAGATAGTTGAGATATTATTTCAACTATATCAATTGTGTAGTTAAGATATTATCTCAACTATATCAATTGTGTAGTTAAGATAGCTATCTATCTTAAGCTACTTGTAATTGTATTTATATTATGATTATACATAATGAAAATTAGTTTTGATATGAATCTTGTTTTCTATTTTGGTATCAGAGCCGAGTGCTCTGGGTAACTCCCTCATGGGAGGCCCAAGTGTATGTGAGAGTGGAGTGCTTTTATTTCCTGGTGTGAAGAGTGTTGTGAGTTCACCGTTTTATTACTATAGATAACTATTTCTTTTTCTGGAGCTGTGTGCGTCTATCAAGTGGAGGATATCGTGGGTTGGACTGCGTGCAACAAAGGACTTGCTAAGATAAATAGTGTTGAATTGATCATTGAATGTGGAGGAGACGCCATCACCTGCGGTGCCATCGATGAGAGGACTAATTGATACGTTGGAGGATGACGATGTGGAGAAGATCCATGTCCAGATCTTCTGTATACAAAAGAGAAAGAGGCGGCGTGAGTGTTGTTATGCTTGGAATATTGAACTCCTATCAAACATTGACGTTAAATTTGCTCATATTAAAAATGGTTTTGCAAACGTCATTGAAGTCTTGGTGGAAATGTGTTTTGTTTGACGGTAAATCAGTGATCTGGGATCGACCCTTCTGGGGATTCTGGGGATATTTCAACAAATTCCATGATCTGGTTCTCAAATTGATGTTAAGGATAGAAAGAGAAGGAAAAGCATCTGCAGTTCTGGGAAATTGTAAATTCGTTGCATTTGACATCCAGAGCCACCAATCAAATGGTAGTGTGTTATCGTTGGGGTCGTGTTGAATTGAGGCTGAGTGGACAGTTCAAATATTCCTATTAAGTGTTGTGGCCTGACCTGCATGAAATAGATCGTGGTTTTTATTATGTAGATAGATTACATATTAGATTTATTAAAAAAATGTTAAATATTGAAAATATTATTTTTTGTTTGTAAAATTTATGAAGAACCAATTATAAGAACAAAGTACCATAATTTAAATTAGTGGTTCTTGGTGTTCTTCGGGGCCACAAGAACATTTTGCTAGTTTGATTGTGTTTACAGTCTGTTAAAAGCTAGATATTTTTTTTGTACTTTGATGCTTCAAGATTGTCAGTTACAAGTTATCCTTGTCTATATTATTGTAGTGTGTTTAAAAAAGGTCAATTGTATGATGGACCACTGAAGATACCCAGTAATCAGATCGTTATCCTATATAATTGTGAAAATTTTCTCTTCGGGGGAATTTCACAGATGGTAGTGTATCCATAGGATAATTCAGTGTGGAGGCTATACTTTGAGGTAGCCAAGAAGCATCAATCCTGCGAATACGCCAATGATGGTCTGAAGCGGTTATACTTTAAATGGATCAAGAGGTAGTTCAAAAGTGTGGAGAAGAAAAGAGTGAAACCCAGTGATTGCAAAGTGGGTAGAGTTGCTAATGAAGATCAGCCAGACAAAGATGGAAGATATGACTTGTATGTGGTTTCTATATTGTAAAAAAGAAAAAATATCATTTCTCCATTAAGGGGGAGTGTTGGATAATAATGGAATTGGTTTGAGTTTGTTACAGATAGTTGATATATTACCTCAGCTATATCAATTGTGTAGTTAAGATAGCTATCTATCTTAAGCTACTTGTAATTGTATTTATATTTTGATTATACCTAATGAAAATTAGTTTTGATGTGCATCTTGTTTTCTATTTGTACCCCTGTGGGTTAGAATGAGTCCTCCTCTTTTATAAAACTCCTCCACATTCCTTTGATTTTAGAAAGTTCCTCCACATTGTTGGGTATGGTTGTTTTTCTTTAGGTTTCCCTATAGTCATTGAGAAACATGTTGCAACACCTCCTTAATAGCATGATGGGATTTTATATGCACACAGGATATTTGATGGCCAAATCCTTAAGGAACACCACAAACCTAGAGACGACATCTTCTCACCAAGAAATCAACCCTTTCTCTCCTCTAGGCTTGGGTAGAAGATTCCAAATTATTTTGATAGACATAATGAAACTAGGGTTTTGGAGATGTGAAATGAGTTCTATGTAGTCTCCTTTTTCTTCTTCTTCTTAGGAGATTATGAGTTAAATAGGTAGGTTATCTAAGATAACGATCTCCCCCTAAGACCCGGGTAGGTTGACGACAACTAAAATCAAGATAGAAATAATTTTGTTGATATAGCATGGCTCATTGTTGAGCCTCTTTAGAATAGCCCGAGGGAACTTCTAGAGGTTGTTTCATGCAAACTACAATTTAAATGAACCAAGGCATACCGAGAATTTGTCTTCTTGAGGAATATACATAAGCAACATTTCTTCCATGTCCTCCTAGATTTCAACCATATTAAGGTCATCATAGACTATCTAGGACACTCTAGTATCTCATTGTTCATGCACCTCTCAAGATACACTATTTCTACCACATCATTAAAAATAAAAATGTTGGTCAAGCTAATGATCTGACCATCCAAGTTGATTAGTGTCTAAACAAGTCTCTAGATGGGTGCAATGCCCTAGCCAACCACAACATAATCAAACTAGGTGGATATTAGGGTTATCACATCCTTCCCCTTCTTTCAACTTGGCTAAGAAAAATTAAGTAGCACTTGACCAAATTACAAGGCCATCCTAAAAAACATACCAACAATTTTAATCTCTTAGAAACACAAAATACCTAATTGAGAATGGGATTTGAATCTATTGAACCATATGTTTTCTACCATGGTCTAATAAGTCCTATACATTATACAAGGAACATTTTATTGGGAATTGGTGGGATTGATTTCCATCTCCTCCTCATTATCTCCAAGCCCATCTAAGACTTTGTAGGGGTTCAAAGTTCCAGGATCTTTCAACGTTGTAAGCCATTGATCTAACACAATTTCTTTGTGCCAATTTAGTATGCCATAATCCAAAAAATTTGTTATTGGACAAAGTGAGAGAGACGACAAGGGTGTCCATTGGATGCCCCCTTGCAAGGAGGATGCTAGAGTGGGGTGCACCACCATTTTATTTAAACCTCCATCCAATGGATTATTTTGACTAGAGTCTCTAATTCAAGGGGCTTTATTAGTGGGAACCTTTAGAGAATTTGTCTTCTTGTTATGGTTATTTTTATGCACAACTTGTATCCACCATCCATCATTATCATTATTGTCTCGGAAACCATTTTAAGATTGGTTTTATTGTGGAGAAAGAACCACATGGGGGTTAGGTTGATCCATTAGAGACTAGTAATAGATATTGTAGTTTAAACTTTGTCCATAAAGTCATGTTAGGTAGGATAATATTCCTTAAGGACTATTTCTCTGTCTTGACCCCCACTTGAATAAGTACAAACTATTTGAATTTGTTAATGCAAAGTAACATCCTCTTATGAGGTCTAGTTTTGAAAAATTGTATGGGCTTGTGACAAATGAAGCTTCCAATTAGCGCCCCCGGGGTGTAGAACAGTTGATGACAGAGTGTACTGTTAAGGAACTTCGTTATGTGAAGTCACCAGTTCATTTGCAAATTGTTTGACAAAATTTGTATGATGTTCCGTGGTAAAATATTCGGGAGTGACCGTGGTGAAATTGGATGAAATTGAGCAAAAGCCCCAATAATGGCAAGTTTGAAGTGAAATAGTCGAATTTGAAAAAGTAGGGAATTTGGTTGTATTGAGATTAGTCACTATTGACAACCCAAGAAGGAATTACATTTTTGGGTGAATTTGAGCATTTTTGGAATTTTGGAAAATAGGCAAAATTGGAAAAATTTCAGTATTTTTCCATATGTTGATGTTAGCATGACATGGGGGGGCACATGTTAGGTGACATGTACTACCATGGTGGTAGGTACACGGAGGCAGGTTGTTAGAAAAATGGCTAGGTGTTTTGACTTATTATGAGTCTATGAGTTCGTGAGTCCATGAGTCTGCAAGTCCGCAAAGGTAAAAATGGCTAAGTGTTTGGAATTATTATGAGTCCATGAGTTCGTGAGTATGCGAGTCCGTAAAGGTAAAAACGACTAAGTGTTGGTACTTATTATGATTTTGTGATTTTGCGAGTTCGCAAAGGTAAAAACGACTAACTGTTGGGACTTATTATGAGTCTGTGAGTCCACGAGTCCGCAAAGGTAAACATGGCTAAGTGTTGGGACTTATTATGAGTCTGTGAGTCTGTGAGTCCGCAATTCCGCAAAGATAAAAACAACTAAGTTTTGGGACTTAATATTCTGAGTTTGTGAGTCCACGATTCTGAAAAGGTAAAAACAACTAAGGTTTGGGACGTATTATGAGTTTGTGAGTCCGCAAAGGTAAAAATGACTAAGTGTTGGGACTTATTATGAATTTGTGAGTCCCCAAATATAGAAAAATGGTTAAGTGTTGGGACTTATTATGAGTTCATGAGTCCACAAATATAGAAAAATGGTTAATTGTTGAGACTTTTCAGGTAGACTTATGAAAGGAAGAATTATGCTTTCGTGAGTCTGAATAAAAGTGGAAAAATGGTAAAGTGTTGAGACTTTTCAGATGGACTTATGAAAGGAAGAATTATGATTTCATTAGTCCGCAAGTCCGCGAGTTCATGAGTTCGAATAGATGGAAAAATAATCGAAGTGTTGAAACTTTTCAGGCAAACTCGTGAAAGAAAGAATTTTGATACATTATGGGAACACAATTGTACATAATTCCTTGGATCTTGTTAATTATTTTAACCTAACAAATTTTGTAGAATTAGAGGTACAAAAAGAAAATTTAGTTCTTATATGAGGACTAGAGTCATGGAAGATGCTCAAGGGTATTGCATCTACGAGGAAGAGTTCAAAGGTTTGCATATTAGCATGGGGAATGTTGAGACAAAGTCAAATGGAAGAAGAGATAGGAAAGAGCTTGTCACTATGAGAAGTATACATAGGGAAGTGCAGAGCTACAGGGATGATAATGAAAGGATTATGAAGGCTCAGTAAGATATACTTTATAGCTTGAACATGTTTCATAGTCAAGTTAACAAAGATTCTGGCACCAAGCAAGCAACTATTGCTAGACAAGTATCAACATCTAGATCCCACAACAAAAGGGATGATCATGGAAATTATAGGAAGTCAAGAAGCATGAGCAGGCTCCATCATTCTCCAAGGAATTCCACTAGAAGAACTCATGCAAGTTCAGGACCAGGAAGCAACCCAAGTGTGTCTCATGTTTGGAGGAAAAGAAGAAGGTCTAAGGAAAACATCTTGCAAGGTGAACTCAAGAAAATAAAGCCACATACTTTCAATGGTGAGCATAGGAAAGGAGAAGAGACATAGGCCTCGTTGTTGGAAATGAAGATATATTTCCATCTGCATGACTACTCATCCCGGGTAGAAGCTAGGATTGCCACCTACCACTTGCAAGGAAAGGCATCCATGTGGTGGAATCAACTTAAGCAAGCCAAGAACCTCGATGAGAAGAGAATATGATGGAGGCACTTCTAAGGGTATTTCCAAAGAGAAATATTTTTCTGAACATTAATATGAGAGGAAGATGAAAGATTTCTTTGAACTTAAGTTGGGAACCATGACAATGGAGGAATATGAGAAGTGTTTCTTTGAATTGTTGAAGTATGTTGACTTCATCAAGAATGAGAAGGTTAAAATCCAAAGGTTTCTAAGTGGGTTACCCTCCTATAGTGACAAGATTCAATATGACAACCTTAATGCCTTGGAGGAAACCATAAGGAGAGAAAGGCACCTTTATGAGCAGAGCAAAGGAAGGCCAATGTTCCAAAATACTTGGAATGATAGGATGAAAGAGAAAAAGGATCAAAGGAAGAAATTTGTAAGCCACCCTTTTTCATAAAGAACTCCCAAGCAAGTCAGCAAGGCCAGGCATCCCAAAATGAAAAAAAAGAATGTGTATTCATTTGGGAAAAGGCCAAGGCAACAACCTGTTCAATGTTGGGGATGTGAGGGGAATCACTTATATAAGGACTGCCCTAATAAAGGATAAAGAATGAGGACTGTCCACAACGTTCAGGAGGATGAAACAATGGGATACATGGGAGGAAGTATGCCAAGGATTTATGCATCCTTGGACAACAAGAAGGAAGAATATCAACCCCCCATGATCAAAGTGGAAGGTAAGATTGATAGCCATCCCATAGAAATTTTAATTGATTCCAGAGCTAACCATAGTTACATAAATGCTAACATTGGTGAAATATTTTACTTGCAAATGAATAAGCATAAGAAATCTTGGTTATTTCAGTTATGTTGGTTGTGGAGCCTGATTATCTTCCTGACTCAGAGGTCTTGTGTTTTTCAGCTGTGTTTATACCCCATGAAGACTTTACACCCCAGAAGTATGTACATTCTTCCACGCAGGTGAGTGCAGAGGGGGGGTACCCCCTTTGTGGGGTCCGAGGGGCCTATCCCCCTGGCTGGGGGATTCGGGGGAAAGCGAGCCTCTGGCAGGGGTTTGGGGGCGAAGCCCCTGAAGGAAAAATTTCCTTGTAAATGTATAATGTAATTTCATTGTAAATCTGGATCGTTCATTATAAGGTCGTAGATCTAACAATAGAAATTATGTTAGGGTTTTTTCCCTAGAAGGCAACCCTCTGTTATGAGGGAAATATATTGTGGCTATGCATTATGGCGATTTTATTTTTGTATTCTAAGAGAGGAGACTATGAGAGAAAGAAGAGGAAGTTACAACAGTTTTTGCTGTAGGTTGTATCCCTTCATTTGTTGGATAATAATAAAGGAAGGACCTGGAAATTTCTCTAGTGGACGTAGCCCACACTGGGTGAACCACGTAAATCTGTGTCTCTATTGTATTG
>JZKD02S0962245.1:726239-758693 GCA_000966675.3 Picea glauca
TCTACCTTGCTAGGATCAATCCTTACTCCCTCTGCTGATACTATATGGCCTAATAACTTCCCCTCCTTCATAGCAAACAAAGATTTCTTGGGGTTTAGAGATAGACCAAACCTTCAACACTTCAGGAAAACTTTCTTCAAGTGGCAGCGGTGCTCCTTGTCTGACCTGGAGAAGACCATTATGTCATCTACGTAGATCACCACAAACTTATCTTTCTCCCTGATGAAGGCTATGTCCATGGCTCTCTGAAATGTTTCCCCTGCATTCATCAATCCAAAAGGCATTTTGGCATACATGAATGTGCCCCAAGGAGTGGTGAAGGCCGTTTTTTCTCTGTCCTCAGGCATGACTGATATCTGATTATAACCATAAAAGTTGTCAATCATGGATATCCTAGATGCACCTGTTACCCTTTGCAATATGTGTTCCATATTGGGCAAGGGATAATTGTCTTTCCTTGAGCTCCTGTTCAGGTTCCTGAAATCAACACATAGTCTGATTTATCCACTTTTCTTCCTTACTGGGACCAAATTGGCCACCCATTCGGAATATCTCAAGGGGACAATGATTTGGGCATCTAGCAATTTCTTCACCTCTTTCTCCATGATACGTAGCAACATGGGGTTTATCTGTCTCAACTTCTGCTTGAATGGCTTAGCCTCTTCTTTCAGTGGGATCTTGTGCTCAATGACAAATGTGTCGTAAGTCTTGAGGTCTTCATAGGCCCATGCGAACACATCAACGAATTCTTTCAATAACTCAGTATATTCCGCCCTCTAGTCACTGGTTAGGCTGCTTGATAATTTGATAAACCTAGGTTCCTCCTGCGTGCCAATGTTGCATTCGACTGTATCAGCATCTTTATTTGAAACACCACCATTAATTGCCACATCATTCTTGTCGAACAACCTTTCTAAAGGGACTAATCCCCTTGGAATGTGATTTCTAGGCAGCTGAATAATCTAGTGATTAATGATTTTATTCAAGAATATCTCAGAGGGAGGGTCACCTTTGGGATCAGGATCCTGATCAATGTGCAATGCCGAAAACTCATCGACGGTCTGAAGAAATTTTTTTATTTCAATATTGTCCTTGAATACCTCCCAATGCTTTACATTTTCTGGGATGGATGGCCTGTATCTTATTTCGACCTCACCATGGATCTTCGACGGTAGAGGAATCCTAAATAAACTAGCCGAGACTGCTAAGGAGTCGACCGAGGTATTTTCTTCCCTTGGGATAAAATTAATGTTGAAAGCTGAGAAGAAATTATCAATTAGGTCCCATACCTCATTTCTATAACTCCTGAGCCGAGGTTGCTTGGCCCGATAAACATCCCTGACCTGTTAGATTATCACTTCTGCATCTCTGAACACTGACACCTCCTTAATTCCCATTTCTTTTGCAGCCCTCATACCCAGAACATGAGATTCATATTCCGCCACGTTGTTGGTAGTTTCAAATTCCAGCTTGTATGACAGGGATATGGTCTCTTGGCAGGGCGATATGAAAATCACTCCAGCGCCTGTGCCTATACTGGAGGAAGCTCCATAAAAGAACATATTCCAAACAAAGGTGGTTGGAGGAGGTATCTGCTGATTAAGAATGGGCATTTTTCTGTTCTGTAAAGGGACCTTAGGAGTTTCAGTGATCTGCAACAGTCTAGACCCTAGCTCAATGTCAAGGGAAAATATGGGGTGATTAGTGGGGTTTGCTTCATCACTGACAATATAGGCTAGCTGGGATTCTTTGTACAACCTCCTATGTTCCCCTCCAAAGAATGGAATGGTGGCATATGTGAGATCCATCTGTAACATTCCTCCAAGTATTTTAATCCAATACCTAGACAACAACATGCCAAACTTGGGGGGAACGTCAGCTACCACAATATCCATGACCACACTCTTCATGGGCAGCTGAAACAAGGAAACCACCAGGTCTTTGATGACTCCCAAACATTGCACCCTCCTTGAATCGAAAGAGTACAAGTCATGATAGGCCTTTGTTACTTCCAGTCCCAACTCTTCCATGACTACCTTGGGAATAAGGTTATGGGAAGCTCCCAAATCCATGAGGCAATTATGCAACACTTTATCATGTATGTTCAGGGAGGTGTAGAAGGGAGGGGATGGATCATCTATGTCTTCTACCATGGGACCTAGGATGACTGTTGGTTTCTCATCTTGAAGGTTCACTGAGTCGGAGGGAGGCTGGGGGGACTTAGATTGTAGCAGCTTGGAGAGGGATCTTTTGAAGTCATCATTTTTAACTAGCTTTGAGAGGGGAACGGGAATTCTGATCTTTTGAATTTCATGCTCAAAATTAAAGGAGGAAAATGTCTTAGGAGCTTCCCTTACCTCAGAGACAGGTTCTTTGACTGCCGACGAAGCATTCTGAGATTTCTTTTCTTTAGTAGTGGTTGTTGCAGACTTAATAGGCCTTTCTGCTATGAGGGGCTGGTCTTGACTGTCAAAGTCTCCTTCTTTCCTTCTTGATATGAGATTGTATCTATTAGAAGTGTGACCAGCCTCTTCTCCCTTACCTAACTCATGGATTTGGATTTTCATCAGGGATTTTTCATATGCAGACTGAGTCAAATGGGGAAAAGGAGAAGCTTCTTCAACACAATGAATTTCGGGGTTGAACTCATCTATCTCCTCCCCTCCCTCATGAGTAACCAGGTTATTTTGGAGAGGGGTTTGGATCCTTTGATCTTCCCTGTCTTTCCCCTTTGGTTCCCATGGGAAGGCCTATGGTCCATTGTTATTAGGTCTCCTAAAACCTCTACCATCAACATTCTATGGATTTCTGTACATGGGCTTCCCTTCTAACTCCCACATTTCCATTCTAGCAGAAAGTGACTCTAGTACCCTAGCTGTCTCATCTGTATGAAGGGGCATGGGAGAGGAACTGGATGAGGAAGCTTCAGGCCTCTGCCTGGATATGTTTCTACCAGCAGTGTTCCTGAGTCGGTCAACAACCAATATTTTAAATTCTACCTCCACGGCTGCATCCTGCATATGGGCCAGAGTAGTGGCTCTTCTTTCCCTCAACAGGAGGCAGAAATCGGGATCAAAGGCGCTAGCATAAGTGATTTTTGTAGAGGATTCTGAGGGTTTTATCTCAGCAAGGATTTTGTTGTACATTTTATTAAATCGATAGAGAAGTCAGAGACAAACTCTCCTTCTTTTCTCTTCAAAGACCCAAACTCCGTCATGTAATACATGAAGTCTTTTTTATCTCTCCATTGTCTTAAAAAGGCATTATCTAAAGCTTCAATCCCATCAATAGATCTAGGAGGCAGGGCCTTAAACCATTTCCTAGCCTCACCTTGGAGACTATGGACAAAAATCCTCATCCATACATCCACATGCATGATGTTATTATCATCTGTGAAATTGTAAAAGGCCTCTAGGTGTTCTTCGGTAGTTATGTCCCCCTCACCTGTAAACTTGGGCAGTTGCTTGAGGTAACCATCTTCTGGGAGGGCGTTGGGAGGCTGCGGTAGCACGAGGGGAGCATACCTAGTGGCTATAATGGTCTCCATTCTGGTCATAGGGGGATTTTCTCCTGCCATAGGGATATTGTGTGGAGGAGAACTCGAAGGAGACGGAGCTCAAAAAGGGGATACTGGGGATGAGCTTCTAAGGGGAGTGAGAAACAATAGGGGATTTAGGGAGAAGGCTAGCGAGCTTAAGTCGGCTTATGTTTCCCTTCGCGTAGAAACGACAACAATAACAAGAGGAGGAGCGGTAAAGCTAGGAGTGGGGAAATATTCTGTGGTCCTGGGTCTACGCCAAGGTGTAGCTTTAGGAGAAATGGAAGTGACAAGGATTTCTCCCTCTAATCCTGGACTAGGGGGGGAAACCTCAACAGGAACACTCCTGAAATTCAGGAAACGGGAAACTTCATAAAGCGGTCTACTAGGAAACTGAGGAGGAGAAAATGGAGTTCTTACAGAAGGAGATGGTGGATTACCTGGTTCGGTGGCAGAAGCTTCTCCTTCAGAGGCCTTTCCTTACCTGAGAACCACCTCCGGATCAGTTTCTGGTGTAGCTAGAGGTAGTTGTGGATGGGACCGCATGTGTCTGCCTCTGAAAGCCACAATTGACACGGCAGGTTCTCCTCAGTGGAGTCGTCACAATAGAGTCGCCAGGTGCACATAAGCAATCTTCAAGGGCTCTGATGCCTGATGCACCTTCAGAATCAGAAGCTCAATGTCGTTCAATCTTAGGGAATATTTTCAACTTCGTCCTCGGCAATGGCGCCAGAAATGTTAGCGACGGAAGTCACTCCTGGATTGTAGCAGGAGCAGAGCCCGACGCCCATCAGTTTTTAGGTCACGATAGTTGTAATGGGTGATCAAATGGGTAGAGACTCGGGAAGATATCACTCAAACTTAGAGACTGGGTCCAACATGCGAGGAACAAAGGAGGTCTTGATCTAACTTCAGTCAGTGGGTTGATTGAAAGATGAAGAGTTGGAAGACTTGATAAGAAGAGTGAACAAACTACTTCAGGCAACAAGCCTTTCAGTAATTTGTAGAAGAAAAACTCTGAATGCGAGATCCTCTGGTTCAGAGCTTCGAGAAACTGAAAGGGGGGGGACTTGACTGCATTCTCCAATTCCAAGTCGTTCAGCGCTAAGAAAATCACAGGGACCGATTAGAAACAATGCAACTGTTACAGTGATCAAATTCTACATCATCCTATAACAACTACAACTCGACTAGATTCTCCAATTCCAAGTTGTTCTAACACAGTGTAAACAAAGACGTGAGAGAAACTGACATTCATAAGGCATGAAATCTCAAGAGTCCATGCATAACCAGAATACCAGTGCTTCATTAAAGATTTACAACCGGGAGCCTCACTCAACCATCGATCCATTACAAAGTACAAAGACTGAGTCTATATACTCAGCAAAATTCACCTATCAGAGGCATGTTCAGTCATCCAAGGTGTGGTGTCCCTTCAGCTGAATTTGGGCGGGAATTCTTTGTTAGACATCACCTTAACTGTGCATGGCTCCTATAAGGGAAGTAACTGAGCCATTAAGTGTCAAGATAGCGTGTGCAAGATTCCCTAGCGAGTCGAGGACTCGGCGTGTCTGTCATGAGGGGAACCAGTATAGAGGACCTTCTCGGGTAGACTTTCAGCCAGAACATCCATACTTTGCAATTAATGATTGAGGTGAGGTTTCAACCACCCTCTCTTTTCTTCATTCATTCCCAGCAGGTACCGGGATTTAGATCACGTTGAAACGACGTTTGGAGAACACAGTGCCCCCAGTCTGAAACTCAATTCGGCGCTTTTGGCCTCCCCTTCGTACAACCCTTTCTACTTTCTTGAGTGACCATGGGGCGTGACCTTATGCCTATTTTCCAGAATTTTTTCGACACTTCGGGGTTCGTGGATAGGAAGGAAAAAGTCTTCTTTCTTCGAAATCGCGATGGGAAAAATGCCGGGAGAACCTATCGGTCGCCACGCCCCCCCCACTGATCCGACGATTCTGAACTGATTCAACAATACAACAGGCCTGGCTCATCAAATGATAAATATTAGCGCCTCTCCGTTAGGCCTACTCCTGTATGAGCAGATGCTAGAATCATGGGCCTAATTCTGGGCGCTTTCGGCGTTTCGGGATTCGAGGTTTCGAGAAGTGAAATAACGAGGTGCGCTTACCCCTCGAAATCCCGAATGCCTATGTGACGCGACTGCATTCCACGCGTTCTCAAGATGAACAACCCAGATAATATTCGCTATTATGAAAGGGGCTGCCCCTATTTACACGCTCGCTTGATGTGACCTGAGGCTAGGACCATGGGTTCAGCTCCAAAGGTGCTTTGTCGTTTCGGTAATTTTAGCTGTAAAGAATGGTAGGCTCCTGGTATCCCGAAACATCGATCCCCGATACTCCGACTGGCCGCCACCTGTCCCAATTGGATCGGGAGACCCAAATTTTCCTTGAACTATGGGCGCTACCCTTCATGCTAAATCTCGGGCAACTTGACAGCCCCGAAAACACGATGACCATTGATTCACTTTGCAGTTGAATCTCGGCGGCTAACAAGCAACACTTTGCCCGCTCGCTTGACTTGCAACTGGAAAAGGGATTCTCCCATGCTGCGCTCGAGCGCTTCCCATGCTACCTGCAGACCTGGGTACCTTTTTGCCTGAGACAAAAATTGTTGCTAACATCGTCATAGCTCCATGTGAAAACGTCGGGGCAATCCTTCATGAGCTTGACGTAGTCTTGCTTGACCTATGGACAAAGAATTTTCGACAATTTGATTATTTTCGAGTTCCCCTCAATCGTGATGTTGCAGTATTCAATGTCCTCTTAATTTGCAGTGATCTTGGGATTTCTAGCCATGTCATTTTCTTCAAACAACTTTTCCAGTGGCACTAATCTCTTTAGGATGATGTTATTTTTCAGTTGTACTATGTCCCTCCTCGCTATCTAGTTCTGAAAAGGGTCATGATCATTGCGTGCATCCATGCTCCCATCTTTTTCATATCAACATTCATCGTCAATGTTTGTATTAGCGAACTCGTTGCTCATTTGGAGAAACCTCTCCACCTGTTTGTCGTCTTCAAACACTTGCCAATATTTGGTATTATCGGGCATTGCCTGCCTGTGATTGACTTCAATTTCATATTTTTTGTTGGGGAAAATGGGGATTTTGAAAACCGAGGCTGAGGTGGCCAATGTGTTAGCGATCTAATTTTTCTCCCTCAGAACGAATGACAGATTATACTCCGATAATTCATCGAGGAGGCCCAACACCAAGTTTTTGTATGCTGTCAACCTGGGGTGTTTTTCCTGAGATATTCCTTTCACCTGGTTTACAATCAGCTTGGAGTCTTCGTGTACTGCTATCTTCTTTGCACCTAATTCCTTTAAAACCTTTAGGCCCAAAATTAGTGCCTCATACTCAACCATGTTGTTTGTATAGTCAAAAGCAAAGTTTGTATGAGCAAATATTTGAGCCCACCTTGGGGGGTTTATCCATACAACAACCCCAACCCCTTCTTTGTTGACTGCATCATCGAAACTCATGTTCCATATCTCTTTCTCCATGTGGCTTCTCGGATCGACGCACTTGGATTCTCATTGCGCAGCTTCATCATCGAAGGCCATAATGGTGGACGTTTCATCCTCTTCAAAACTGAGGTCATTGTAAAATATGGAGGAACCCACCTCAGTGTCAACTAAAGATATGGGATGGTTATTTGGTTGTGTCTTAATTCTTACCATATATTTCAGCAACACTTCTCTGTATAACCATCTATCCTATCCAAAAATAGGAATGGTGGCGTATGACTTGTCCATTTGCAAAGTCCCCTTTAACTTTGCAACCCATGACCTGGATAGAAGAATGCCAAAATTTGGTGGTATGTCCGCCATGAACACGTACATAACCATGTTCTTCGAAGGAATTTGGGCCAATGAAACAACTAAATCCTTAATGAGACACGAGCTCTTGAATTTCCTCGAATCAAAAGAGAAAATGTCCATGTATGGCCTGGTGATATCCAAACCCAATTCATCCATGATCACCTTTGGCATGAGGTTGTGTGACATGTTGGAATCCAACATGGTGTTATGCAGGGTCATGTCATGGATTTTCAGACTAACATAGAATGGAGGAACATCCTCGATATCGTTTGTCTCCTCAATGTGTGGACCAAACATAATAGCAGGCTGATCGTCTTGGATGTTCAAAGTATCGGGGGTCCCTCCCATTTTCATCATTTTAATAATTTTCTCCCGATACTCACCCTTTCATATAAGTTCGTTGAACGAGACAAAGATTTTGATTTTAGCCATTTCATGCTCAAAGCTAAAAGGGGGACATACTTTCTCTACCTCTTTTCTACTCACTTCCTGACCTGTTTCCAACGCTTTCCTCGGGGCCTCCTCCTTTGACTTTGTCTTTTCAGTTACATCCTTGGTTGAGTTGTTCAACTTCGGTCAGCTTGTGGAAGGGGTGTATGACGAAGGTTTCCTTATGGGATTTGTCTTTTGAGGCTCGGTAGACGCTTCCTTGCTTCTGAGGTTATATTTCTTCTGAAACTGCATGATGGCGTTTTGATAACCCTTTCTGAACTCTTATGTTTCCCAGGACAACGCGTCATCCGTTTCCCCAAACCATGCATCATCCGTCTCCAGCACAAAGTCATCGTTTTTTCTCATGTACCGATCATGTTCGCCCTTTGTCAAAAACATGCATGGGTTCTTGTCATCACAAAAATGCATTTGGTCTTTGAACATCTGATTGAAGTCTTCATCCACGTAGTTGTTCTGGAATGGAGGCCTTGTCTGCTGGTCACCTTGATATCTTTTCTCTCACTATTCCCTCTGTCCGATCTGAGGAACTTGACCCCTTTTAAGGTTTTGATTCTTGGGATGGGGGTTATTCTATTCTCGGGCAATAGGTTTGTTTCCCATGAACATTCTCTCCATAAGTTTCTCCATCGTCTTCATCATCAAGTTGAACTTATCATCTGAGGACTGAGATGTCTATGGTTGTGTGTCTCCTTGAGTTTTCTTATCACCTCTTTTGAACTTTTGTTTGATCTTCCCCGACACCATCATGTTTACGTCGACTTCGATAACGTTACTCATTATTTCATCTAGATTTTTTGATATTCTTTCTCTCAACAGCAAGGTGAAATCGTTGTCGAAGGAGTCAACATATCGCAACTATGCAGCCCTGGGAGGTGGTTGGACTTCTATAGGAATCGAGTTATAAACCTTCATGAAACAGGCTGAGAATTCTTGCACCGTCTCCTCCGACGCCTTCTTTATATTATTGTACTATGTTAACAAATGCAAGGGGTTCTTCTTGTCCCCCCATCTATTAATGAAAGATGTCTCGAATGTGGTGAAGTCTCAGATGCTTCCGGTTGGGAGGAATTTGAACCATTTCCTCACCTCCCACGAAAGGCTCTACGTGAAAAACCTCATTTTCGTGTCTGCATAGTCCACCTCCTCTAGGTCGATGAAATCATTGAACCAATCCAGATGCTTTTGGGCTCAAATGTTCCCTTCAACGTCATAGAGCTTAATCCTCTGGCTGCAATTTTGGGGCTAATCATGTAGTTGGGATGGCAGAGCGAGGGGGGTGAACCTGGCAGCCATGGATCTAGGAGGGTTGTGGATTTGATGGGTGTTATTAGATATCAGGGCTTGGAATCTCTTCTGATCGAAAACTATCTCATCCAAGTTGGTTTCCAACTTAGACATGAACATGGTTTGCTCAAAAAATGCGTCAAAATCCAGGTTGGCAATGCTTTGCGCACTGTATTTGGGTAAGGACATGCTTATGTCTAGGTAATAGAATGGGTTCAACGCTTTCTCTCTAGTCATGCACGTAAGTTTCTCGAGGTCGCACACAGGCTCTACCAGGTTTGGGTCAGGATTTGATCTGGAATAGATCATCTTCGAAGCTAGGATTCCTGAATTGAGATACTCGATGCTACTAGTCTTTTTGATTGGATTCGCCAGGGTAAAGGTTTCATCCAGTGTATATGTTTGTCCCTCTACTACCCTCAGGGATCAAAAATGTCAATTTATTCTTTCTCCCAGGAAAAATTGATTCAATTCCATCCCCGACAACGACGCCAGAATGTTAGAACTCCGTAAATCTATTCGGTTGATAAAGAGACGATGAAGGTAACTTTTTCAACCAACTTTGAGACCCGAAACTAGCCTTTCGGATCTAGAGAGGGCTCTCTCAGGAGACACAGTCTCAACGCGGGATATGGATTTAAATCTATTGGCTAGATTTAACACTGTCAGGTGATAAGTTTCGGTTCTATTGGCGCAAGAGAGTAAGACCTTGGGTAATGGATTCGATTCGAGAAAACGATGGAAACAAATGACTCAGTGAATGAACTTGAGAGGATAAAGGCTAAGAGAGCAACAATATTCAGTCTTAAATCGTTGAGTGTGGCGAGGAGAAAACACAGGAAGAAACTTAGAGCATTGTTGCAGATGAATTCTTAGTTATCTTTAGAGGAAATATGTTTTGTCTAAATGGCGTGAACAAGGGGCACTACGCGATGAATCCTAGGTTTTATAATTCATTCCAATTTATATAGAAAAATATATGAGTAAAGAAACAGGAAGCACGTACGCAAATAAATGAAACAATACGTCCAACTGCTACGATTATAATCTTTTGATCAAATATTCAGGACCTTTGAATTAAATTTCGATCGAACTCAAACTACATTCAATATACATTGTCTATACTAATTTTGCCAACCAACCTAGCTTACATTGAAAAGATAAAATATATAGGTGAGGGTGTGGCTTGGTATACCCTGATTTTCTAACTAATATCTCTAAAAACTAGGAAACTGACTGTTGTGTGTTAAAAAACTCTTCGCATGACGCTTTTCCAAAAATAGACAAAAAATACATCTGGCTACATCATGATTGTTTGTAATCTTCCACGGGGATTCGATTATCGATCAGGTCTCATCATGAGAGAGTGATGTGTCAATGCTTTCCTTCGATTAGATATCTAAACAAACAAGTGACTATCAAAGTCCTGCTATCTGCTGTAAGGACTTTGATTTATGTCGCGTGCTCATTTGTTGAAGGAATGTGAACAACAAGTGGCTGCTGACTTTCATGGCCATTATCAAAATGAAAAAAATTATCAAGGAGATGTATCCTTCAAAATTGTCAATATTTTATTTCTGTTGCAGATGCAGGAACAAATTCATGTAATCTTGCTTCTTCTGCTCAGTGGCGAGAGTTGTGCGAGATTTCTCCTCGGTCGCTTCACATTCTCTGGAATGCTTTTCATACCTTTCTTCTGACAGTCATTGTGCTTCATGCAGTTGTATGATTTTATCTTGTGCCTCTTTGAGTTTTCTTTTGAGCCACGTCACATTCCCTTCACGACCTTGCACCGCTGACACTTCAATGGTATTTGTCGCTAGTTGTTGTCTCAACTCCCTGTTTTCTTGCTAAAGTTTGGTGATAGATAGTTTTTCCTGCTTAAGCTGCTGAGATGGATCTTGATAATTTGTACTTGTGGAATCCATCCTCCTCATTCTTCTCCCACGTTATTGGCTTGTACCTTCGACACGTTCTAGTTGAAAAACACGCATAAGAAATTTTTCAGCAACCGATCTTGCGCGCAGCTTATCTAGGATTCGGGTTTCCCCATCTTACTTATTATTCTTTGGCTTGCCCCTTCTCCGAGGTATCTATTGTTGGGGAGATAGGGCTTCTACTATCCTTCCTTCTTTCTCGGGTCCTTCCACTCTGAGCTCCCCACAGTGTGATATCGTTGTTTCCACGAGTAAAGGGAAAACTCCCTTTGGGTCCTTGGGGACGATTGTTGTGAGTGAGAATGAATCCCAGTCGCTTTGGGGATTGGGCCTGGTGATTCTGCTATTTCCCACACCCTTTATTATTCTTTGGGAGGTCACCATGGTGTGACCAATATTTATCCTACGCGCGGTGGATCTAGCAAATGCACAAGGTGGAAAATTCGATCAACTTGAGCCTGTGAGAAAAATTTCAAACAACGCGTGGACCTGATTTCACGAATAAAATGGGTGTCGAGCATCTGAAATTTATAATATATCAGGTGAAAGGAGGAATCGTGCCAAAGAACAACGAATTCATGGCAACTGGATGTTTCGAATCGAATTGTAAATTTTCCATGGCACATCCCCGCGTGTAAAGTACAAGCGATAAGCACAATAGGGCATACATGATACGAAAACCACAATTTTTCATTCCCTCGGCCTTCATAATGAGCTGATAATAGTTTTTTCACTTGCCGACGTGACTTCCATTAACTACTTGAATCGACTTGGGGCACGTAGAGACTACTTTTTAACATGACTTGACTCTCTGGGAACAACATACTCGTACCATTTACACATGTTTCGACTCTGATATCCTTTCCCATTTCCAAGGGCCAAACGACCTCTTGCTGACTTCGACCCCTTCATTGTGATGTACCTGACTTCACATGTCTTGACACATGGGACATAACTCGACTAAAATCGACTCTAATTGAAAAGAAAAATGGTGGCGCTAACAACACACAGGTTTACACTCACTCTCTATGTTATCCTATTGTACTTATTATTACAGTATCATCCTCATATCCTCATACTCAATACAGGTTTTTGGTGAATATTCATTTTTTCCTCTTGATATTATAATTTGACTCTTAAGACTATGCATTCTTTAATAGAAGACAATGGTGAATCTTCATGTTTTCCTCTTGTTCTTGCAATTTTACTCTGAAGAATATGAGCAATTTAGTAAAAGACATTGGTTGTGTGATGCAGGAGAATATTTGGTTTTGGGCAATCCACATCACCCAAAAACATTTCAATTATGTAAAAGTTGATTTAGGATGAATAGGGATGGATGCAACTCTACTCGACAACTCGTGTTGTTACTCCTTGTTATAATTGATAGTGTTGCAACTCGTTGCAACTCCTATGCTGCAAATCCATGCTACAAGATTTTTTTTGCAACTTGTTGCAACTCCTATGTTGAAAATCCACGCTATAGGGTTGTTGTCGCAACTCGTTGCAACTCCTATGTTGCAACTCCACGCTACAAGATTTGTGCTGGAATTTTTATGTTGCTACTCAACGTGCTGATTCCAAATTCATTCCATGCAGCTCATGAATATTAAGTGCCAAGTGGAAATCATTCGTGAAGGATGAGGAAATGAAATTGAATTTGAAAATGGTTGGGCAACGAAAAATCATGACTATACATCTTCCCAACGAAAGGGGAAACAAATCAACCAATAGAAACAACATACAAAGAGGGGGAAGAAAGATGTCAGGATTCAATCTAGAAGAAAGGAAAGTTTCTCTCAGGTCAATTTGAAGTGACTGAGAAAACCACGAAGAACAAGATCAAGAAAAGATGGTGTAATATGAAAATTAACAACATGGTAGATTATTTCCAGTTTGGCGAGAAAAGATGTATTTCTCAATTACATTGTAATGAGAGGCATTCTACAATCAATAATAAAAGAAAGAATTTACAGCTTGTTTTTGTTCTTATGGTTGTAATTAAACTCTTCTATTTCAGTCTTAACAACAACAAATGAATTATCTACTACGTGTTCGAATATGATAATGTCACAGAGTTCCCTATTTTGTAACACTGACAAAATAAAAATACTCAGATGATAATAACTCTAAAGGCTCTATGCATGTGTATATTACTTCTTCAAAAATCTTTACCATTAATCATTGTCAAATGCACATAAATGTAGACAAAATTTTAGCCTACATGAAGAATGGATTGAAATTAAAGGGACTTATCAGATCCATGATATATACATAAAAATACAAAGGTATAAAATTCTGTCACTTTTACCCTACTCAAATTAGGAGTCTATTTATTCTAAAATAGTGAAGGTACTAAATTCTCTCATTTTTTTCAACATCAATCGGGAAAAATAAAAAAATCCATCGAATTTGATGGTGAAAATTACAGTAAAATAAAATTAAAATATCTCTTCAATTCACATGATCTAATGCAATAAGCTCTTCAGTTCACATGATATGTAGAGAAATGATGAATGAAAAAAACAAGAAAGTTATTAGGATCAATTCAATAGAACCTGAAGCATAACATGAGGCTTGACAATTCCCATATCTGCAATGTTCTCTCTTTCTCACACAAATATCTGTGGAAACATTGATAGAAACACAATGGGTCCATCAAATGCAGATCTATTGCATCAAAAGTATTGTGATATATTAGAGCAAAGAAATCTTAGATTACATATGTTAGAACTCCGTAAATTTGTTTGGTTGATAAACAGACGACAAAGGTAAATTTTTCAACCAACTTTGAGACCCGAAACTAGCCTTTTGGATCTGGAGAGGGCTCTCGAGAGAGACACGATCTCAGTGCGGGATATGGATTTAAAGCTGTTGGCTAGATTTAACACTGTCAGGGGATAAGTTTCGGTTCTATTGGCGCAAGAGAGTAAGAACTTGGGCAATGGAGTCGATTCAAGAAAACGATGGAAACAAATGACTCAGTGACTGAACTTGAGAGGATAAAGGCTAAGAAAGCAACATTCTTCAGTTTTAAATCATTGAGTGTGGAGAGGAGAAAAAATAGGAAGCAACTCGGAGCACCGCTGTGGATGAATTCAGAGTTAACTTTAGAGGAAATATGTTTTGTCTAAATGGCTCAAACAAGGGGCGTTACGTGATGAATCCCAGGTTCGATAATTCATTCTATTTAGACATAAAAATATATGAGTAAAGAAATAGGAAGCATGTACGCAAAGAAAGGAAACAATACATCCAACTGGTACAATTAGAATCTTTTCATCAAAGCTTCAGGACTTTTGCATTAAATTTTGATCGAACTCGAACTACATTCAATAGACACTGTCTATACTAATATTTCCAACCAACCTGGCTTACATTGAAAAGATAAAATATATAGGCGAGGGAGCCACTTGGGCTACCCTTCTCTTCTAACTAATATCTCTAAAAACTAGGAAACTTATTGTTTTGTATTAAAAAAACCTTCGCATTACGCTTTTCCAAAAATAGACAACAAATACATCTAGCTACATCATGACTGTTTGTAATCTACCACAGGGATTTGTTTATCAATTAGGTCTCTTCATGAGAGAGTGATGTGTCAATGATTTCCTTTGATCAGATATCTGAACAGAGAAGTGCCTTTCAGAGTCTCACTATCTGTTGTAATGGATTTGATTTTTGTTGCGCGCTCATTTGCTAGGGGAATGTGGGCGACAAGTGGCTGCTGACTGTCATGGCCATTATAAAAATGAAAAAATGTCTTAGGGAAATGTATCCTTCAAAACTGTCAAGATTTTCTTTTTGCTGTGGATGCAGGAATGAATTCAACTAATCTTTTTTCTTCTGCTTGTTGGGGAGCGCTGCACAAGCTTTCTCCTTGAACGCTTCACATTCTTTGGAATGCTTTGCATACCTTTCTTCTAAAAGTTGTTGTGCTTCATGTTGCTTTACGATTTTATCCTACACCTCTCTGAGCTATCTTTTGAGCCATGTCACATTCCCTTCATGACCTTGCACTGCTGACACTTCAATGGTCTTTGTCACTAGATTTTGTCAAAGCTCCCTGTTTTCCTGGTAAAGTTTGGTGATAGCTAGTTTCGCCTGCTTCAACTTTTGAGATGGATATTGATCATTTCTACTCACGACATCCATCCTCCTCGTTCTTCTCCCAATTTATCATCTTGTACCTTCGACAAGTTCTAGCCGAACAACGTGCATAAGTAAATTTTTAGCAACCGATCTTGCGTGCTTCTCGTCTAGGACTCAGCTTTCCCCAACTTCTTTATTCTTCTTTGGCCTGCCCCTTCTCCAAGGTATCTATTGTTGGGGAGATAGGGCTTCTAATGTCCTTCCTTCCTACTTGGGTCCTTCCACTCCGAGTTCTGCATGATGTGATATCATTTTATCCACGGGTAAAGGGAAAACTCCCTTTGGATCCTTGGGGACGCCTGTTGTGAGTGAGAATGAATCCTAGTCACTTTGGGGCTTGAGCCTGGAAATTCTGCTACTTCACGTGCCCTTTCTTATGCTTTGGGAGGTTTCCATGGTGCGACCAATATTTATCCTTCATGTGGTGGATCTAGTAAATGCACAAGGCGGAAAATTTGATCAACCCGAGCTTGTGAGAAAAATTGCAAACAACGTGTGGACTTGGTTTCACGAATAAAATGGGTGTTGGGCATCTAAAAATTATAACAGATCGGGCAGAAGGAGGAATCGTGCCAAATAATAATGAATTCATGGTGACTGGATGTTTCGAATCGAATTGCATATTTTCCATGGAACATCCTTGCGTGGAAAGTATAGGTAATAGGGGTTGCAGGGCATACATGATACAAACTCCATTATTTTTTATTCCGTCGTCCTTCATAATGAGCTAATAATAGTTTCTTCACTTGCCGATGTGACTTCCATTAACTAATTGACTTGACCTGGGGCATGTAGAGACTACATTTTAACATGACCCGACTCTCTGGGAACAACATACTCATACCATTTACACATGTTTCGACTCTGACATCCCTTCCCATTACCAAGGGCCAACTGACCACTTGCTGACTTCTAACCCTTCATTGTTACGTACCTGATTTAACATGTCTTGACACATGGGCCATAACTCGACTAAAACCGACTCTAGCTGAAAAGAAAAATGGCGGTGCTAACAACTGGCTCCAATGGGGATGCTATCCTCTCCGCGAGGTAGCAAAGAACAGTAGAATAGGTGCCTGACCATTGGGCCGTATTTCGAGTCTTTGACACTAAAATATGGAATACAAAATGCAACCTAAACCTATCGACGTAGCTTCTAAAAGACTCAACATAAACTTAGGGCCTTCACTTCGGGCTTCAATTTTCTGCTAATATACTGACTTGACACAAAAATAAAAAGACTATTTACAATGACATATGATTTAAACGGATTTTATTTCATAAGGTAATGTTTGAGGAACCTTCCATTTACATGCTCCCAACCAAGGCACTCTCCATTTGATCCTTCTAAAAAATAAGCGTTGCCCCCATAATACACGTTGATTTTGAATGGACCCATCCAAAGGTGGTCGAACTTTCCGTGCTTTCCTTTATCTTCATTCCTCACATCCCATCTTAGCACTAGATCTCCTACCTGAAATTACTTATGTTTAGAACACTTGTCGAAGGTTCTCTTCAACCTCTCCTGGTGGAGTTCTAATTGATTGTATACATGTTACCTCATCTTTTGTGTGTGAATCAACTAATTTATCCTCCTCTCCGTGTCATCTGACTCGACATCTTGTTCCTGGAGAAACTTTCTGATGGGAAACCCTAGTGTGGTAGGGAAAATTGCGTCTGCGCCATATACAATCTGAAAAGGAAACGTTGAGATGGACTTCTTGGTGGTAACCCGATCTTCCCACATCGCATAGGTAAGCTTTTTATGCCAATTTTTCTTATTTTCTTGCAGGATCTTTTGATGATCCTGGTTAGGATTTTATTTGAGGATTCTTCTAACCCATTTCCTTGTGGGTAGTACATTGTAGAATACCCTAGGGTTATGTTGTAATATTGACAAAACTTCTCCATATTCTTGGACTTGAACGAGGCCGCGTTATCTATTATGATCTTGACAGGGCATCCGAACCTTGACATGATGTTCATCTCCAGAAATTGGATGATGACTGCATCAATGGCCTGCTTCGTGGGGATCCCTTCTATCCATTTCGTGAAGTATTCAGTGGTCGTGAGTATCTATTTGTGTTGCACCGAAGATGGCGGATTTATTTCCACTATGAAATCCAAACCCCACTGCATGAAAGGCGTTCAAATGAGATCAAATTTAGTGGCAAGAGCTGCAACTTTCTTCTCCTGTCGAAAATCTGACATTCATGGAAGTTGGAGACTTCTTTGTACATGTTTGTGAAGATTGTATGCCAATAGTAACCCACTCTCTAGATTTTGTGCGTGGTGGTTTTCCAATAATGTTGTTCCCCGCAGTCGCCTTTGTCAAATACTTCGATAGCTCATTTCACGTCATTTTCCAACAAACAAATCAGCAATATCCCTCCGAGATCTTTCCAGTACAGTGAAATAAATTAACCTCTTTGAACTTTAGAAATTGGGCCTTGGTCTTACTTAAACCCAAAGGGGATTGCAGGTTCCTTATTACATAAATGATATATGTATACCACGTCGAATTGATGAAATCTTGAGATACCTGCGCAGTCGTTTCTTCCTGAGGAATCTCTGGCAGATAAACAATGAAATTGATTCCCACAACGTCATAGTATGATTGTTCCATTAGCTTCACAAGGCCCTTGACCTTAATTGGTTTCATATGCTTAATCTCTTGGTCATATTCCATCATGGCTACTATCCACTTACCTCTCCTCCCTTCGGGGTTGGGCTGAGTCAGGATATCCTTAACTGAGTTGTTGGGAACATAGGAAATAACGTGGGAGTGTAATATGTATGTTCTAAACTCCTTTAGGGCCTTCACTAAGGCATATGCTTGTTTCTCCATAATGTCATACCTCAGTGGAGAATCCCTCAACATCAGGTTGAAATAATCTATGGGCTTCTCAAAGTTCTTCTACTCTTTCTGCAACAACACTCCAACAATCATATGCTCCAAGGCGAATGAAAAAAAGATGGAATCTTTCATGAAGTCTGGATTGGCTAGCACAGGGGCTCTAGTCAGCGCCGCCTTGATATCTTCAAATGAATTCTTGGCTTTCGAGTTCCAATTGATCTTGTTCCCTTTTCTGAGCATGCAGGTGATATGTTTTATAATCTATGCCAGGTTTGGGATGAATCTCCTCAAGAAGTTTACTTTTCTCAGAAAGGATCACACTTCCTTCTTACTGTGTGAAGTTTCGACTTTCAGGATTCCTTCAACCCTATTGGGGTCTATCTTAATACCCTCTTTCAAGATAATATGCCCCAACAACTTCCCTTCTTCCATCCCGAAATGTGATTTCTTCAGATTCAGTGATATACTGAATTTTCTGCACTTTTGGAAAAAAAAAATCAGGTGCTCGAGGTGTTGTTTGTCGAAGGCAGAGTATACCGTGATGTCATCCAGATAGATCATTGTGAATTTGTCCTTTTTTTCAACAAATGCAATGTATATTTCCATCTAGAAGGTTGCAACAGTGTTCATCGGGCCGAAAGTCATCTTGGCATACATGAACGTCCTCCATGGCATTGTAAAAGACGTCTTTTCCCTATCGTCTGGGTGTACCATGATTTGATTATACCCCAAAAACCCATCCAACATGGACATCTTCTGGGACCCCACCACCTTTTGTAGGATATAGTCCATTTTTGGGAGAGGGTAGTGGTCCTTTAAGGACACTTTGTTCAAGTTTCGGAAGTCCACACATAGTCTTATTTCGCCACTTTTCTTTCTTACAAGCACCAAATTGGCTACCCATTTCGAAAACCGTAAAGAAACGATAATCTTAGCTTTGAAATGTTTCTTTACCTCCTTTTTGATCAGTGATAGTAGCAGGGGATTTATCTATCTCAAATTCTCTTTGAAAGGCTTCTGGTCTTCTTTGAGAGGGATAACACGCTGGGTCACTTTAGTGTCATACACCCTCAAATCGTCATAGCTCCATGCGAAAACATAGGGGAAATCCTTCATGATCTTGACGTAGTCTTGCTTGACCTATGGACCAAGAATTTATGACAATTTTATTATTTCTAGGTTCCCCTCAGTCCCGATGTTGCATTATTCAACATCCTCTTCGCTTGCAGTGATCTTGGGATTTCTAACCACGTCATTTTCTTCAAACAACTTTTCCAGCGGCACTAATCCCTTCAGGATGATGTTATTTTTCAGTTGTAATATGTCCCTGCCCGCTATCTGGTTCTGGAAAGGGTCATCATCACTGCGTTCATCCACGCTCCCATCTTTTTTGCAGCAACATTCATCGTCGATGTTTGTATTAGCGAACTCGTCGCTCATTTGGAGAAACCTCTCCATCGATTTGTTGTCTTCAAACACCTGCTAGTATTTGATATTATCAGGCACTGCCTGCCTGTGATTGACTTCGATTTCGTATTTTTTGTTGGGGAAAATGGGGATTTTGAAAACTGAGGCTGAGGTGGCCAATGCATCAATGATCTAATTTTTCTCCATTGGGACTACTGACAGATTATACTCCGATAATTCCTCGAGGAAGCCCAACACCAAGTTTTTGTATGCTCTCAACCTGGGGTGTTTTTCCTGAGAAATGCCTTTCACCTAGTTTATAATCAACTCAGAGTGTCTGTGTAGTGCTATCTTTTTCGCACCTAATTCCATTAAAACCTTTAGGCCCAAAATTAGCACCTCATACTCAACCATGTTGTTTGTACAGTCAAAAGCGAGTTTGTACGAGAAAAGATTTGAGACCACCTTAGGGGGGTTTTATCCATACACCAACCCCAACCCCTTCTTTGTTGACCGCGTCATCGAAACTCATGTTCCATATCTCTTTCTCCATGTGGTTTCTCAGATCGGCGCACTTGGATACTCGTCGTGTGGCTTCATCATCGACGGTCATAATGGAGGACGTTTCATATTCTTCAAAACTGAGGTCGTTGTAGAATATGGAGGAACCCACCTCAGTGTCGACCAAATATATGGGATGGTTATTTGGTTGTGTCTTAATGCTTACCATATATTTCAGCAACACTTCTCAGTATAACCATCTATCCTGGCCAAAAATAGGAATGGTGGTGTATGACATGTCCATTTGCAAAGTCCCCTTTAACTTTGCAGCCCACGACCTGGATAGAAGCATGCCAAAATCTGGTGTCATGTCTACCATGAACATGTACATAACCACGTTCTTCGAAGGAATTTGGGCCAATGACACAACTAAATCCTTAATGAGACCCAAGCACTTGAATTTCCTCGAATCAAAAGAGAAAAGGTTCTTGTATGGCCTGGTGATATCCAAACCCAATTCATCCATGATCACCTTTGGCATGAGGTTGTGTGACGCGATGGAATCCAACATGGCGTTATGCAGGGTCATGTCATGGATTTTCAGACTGACATAGAACGAAGGAACATCCTCGGTATCGCTTGTCTCCACAATGCGTGGACCAAACATAATAGCAAGGTGATCGTCTTGGACGTTCAAAGTATTGGGGGTCCCTCCCATTTTCATCATTTTAATAATTTGCTCCTGATACTCACCCTTTCATATAAGTTCGTTGAATGGGACAGAGATTTTGATTTTAGCCATTTCATGCTCAAAGCTAAAAGGGGGACATACTTTCTCTACTTCTTTTCCACACACTTCCCGGCCTATTTCCAACGCTTTCCTCGAGGCATCCTCCTTTGAATTTGTCTTTTCAGTTACACCCTTGGTCTGGTTGTTCAACTTCGGTGAGCTTGTGGAAGGGGTGTCCACCGGAGGTTTACTTATGGGATTTGTCTGCCGAGGCATGGTAGATGCTTCCTTGCTTCTGAGGTTATATTTCATCTAAAACTACATGATGGAATTTTGATAACCTTTTCTGAACTCTTATGTTTCCTAGGACAATGCGTCATCCGTTTCCCCAAACCATGCATCATTCGTCTCCAGCACAAAGTTGTCATTTTTTCTCATGTACCGATCATGTTCGCCCTTTTTTAAAAACATGTGTGGGTTCTTGTCATCACAACAATGCATTTGGTCTTCGAACATCTGATCGAAGTCTTAGTTCGCGTAGTTGTTTTGGAATGGAGGCCTTGTCTGTTGGTCACGTTAATATCTCTACTCCCACTGTTCCCTCTGTCTGATCTGAGGAAATTGACCCCTTCTAAGGTTTTGATTCCTGGGATGAGTGCCATTCTGTTCTCGGGCAATGGGTCTGTTTCCCATGGACATTCTCTCCATCAGTTTCTCCATCGTCTTCATCATCAAGTTGAACTTATCGTCTGAGGACTGAGATGTCGATGGCTGTGTGTATCCTTGAGGTTTCTTATCGCCTCTGTTGAACTTTTGTTTGATCTTCCCGGACACCATCATGTTTATATCGACTTCAATAACGTTGCTCAGTATTTCGTCTATATGTTTTGATCTTCTTTCTCTCAATAGCAAGGCGAAATCATTGTCGAAGGAGTTGGCGTATCTTAACTGCGTAGCCTCAGGAGGTGGTTGGACTTCTGCAGGAATTGAGTTATAAACCATCATGAAATGGGTTGAGAATTCTTGCACCGTCTCCTCCGACACCTTCTTCATATTATTTTACTATGTTAACAAATGCAAGGGGTTCTTCTTGCCCCCCCATCTATTAATGAAAGTGTCTCGAACACGGTGAAGTATCATATGCTTGTAGCCGGGAGGAATTTGAACCATTTCCTCACCTCCCACGAAAGGCTTTGTGTGAACAACCTCATTTTCGCATCTGCATAGTCCACCTCCTCTAGGTCGATGAAATCATTGAACCAATAAATATGCTTTCGGGCTCAAATGTTCCCTTCAACGTCATAGAGCTTAATCCTCTAGCTGTAATTTTGGGGCAAATCATGCAGTTGGGATGGTAGAGCAAGGGGGGTGAACCTAGCGGCCATGGATCTAGGAGGGTTGTGTATTTGATGAGTGTTATTAGATATCAGGGCTTGGAATCTCTTCTGATCGAAAACTATCTCATCCAAGCTGGTTTCCAACTTAGACATGAACACGGTTTGCTAAAAGAATGCGTCAAACTCAAGGTTGTCAATGCTTTGCAAACCATATTTGGGTAAGGAAAGGCTTATGTCCAGGTAATAGAATGGGTTTGACACTTTCTCTCTAGTCATGCACAAAAGTTTCTCGTGGTTGCACACAGGCTCTATCGGGTTTGGGTCAGGATTTGATCTGGTATAGATCGTCTTCGAAGCCAAGGTTCATGAATTGCGCTACTCGATGCTACTGGTCTTTTCTATTGGAGTCGCCAGGGTAAGGGTTTCATCCAGTGTATATGTTTTTCCCTCTGTTACCCTCAAGGGTAAAAAATGTATCTTTAGTAATTCTCCTAGGGAAAATTGATTCAATTCCGTCCCCGACAATGACGCCAGAATGTTAGAACTTCGTAAATCTGTTCGGTTGATAAAGAGATGATGAAGGTAACTTTTTCAACCAACTTTGAGACCCAAAACTAGCCTTTCGGATCTGGAGAGGGCCATCTCAGGAGACATGGTCTTAGCGTGGGATATGGATTTAAATCTATTGGCTAGATTTAACATTGTTAGGTGATAAGTTTCGGTTCTATTGGTGCAAGAGAGTAATACCTTGGGCTATGGATTCGATTCGAGAAAACGATAGAAAAAAATGACTCAGTGACTAAACTTGAGAGGATAAAGGCTAAGAGAGCAACAATATTTAGTTTTAAATCGTTGAGTGTGGCGAGGAGAAAACACAGGAAGCAACTCAGAGCACTGCTACAGATGAATTCAGAGTTAACTTTAGAGGAAATACGTTTTGTTTAAATGGCGTGAACAAGGGGCACTGCGCGACGAATCCCAGGTTCGATAATTCGTTCTGATTTATATAGAAAAAGATATGAGTAAAGAAACATGAAGCACGTATGCAAAGAAAAGAAACAATACATCCAACTGCTACGATTATAATCTTTTCATCAAAGATTCAGGACCTTTGCATTAAATTTCGATTGAACTTGAACTACATTCAATATACATTGTTTATACTAATTTTTCCAACTAACCTGGCTTACATTAAAAATATATAATATATAGGTGAGGGCGCCGCTTGGGATACCCTGCTCTTCTAACTAATATCTCTAAAAACTAGGAAACTGACTGTTCTGCGTTAAAAAACTCTTCGCATGACGCTTTTCCAAAAATAGACAACAAATACATTTGGCTACATCATGACTATTTGTAATCTTCCATGGGGATTCGGTTATCGATCAAGTATCGTCATGAGAGAGTGATGTGTCAATGTTTTCCTTTGATCAGATATCTAAATGAACAAGTTCCTATCAGAGTCCCGATATATGCTGTAACGACTTTGATTTCTGTCGCACGCTCATTTGTTGGGGGAATGTGCGTAACAAGTGGCTGCTGACTGGCATGGCCATTATCAAAATGAAAAATTTATTAGGGCGACGTATCCTTCAAAACTGTCAATATTTTATTTCTGTTGTGGATGTAAGAACAAATTCATCTAATCTTGTTTCTTCTGCTCAGTGGTGAGAGTTGCACGAGCTTTCTCCTCGGCCGCTTCACATTCTCTGGAATGCTTTGCATACCTTTCATCTGACCGTTGTTGTGCTTCATGTAGTTGTACGATTGTATATTGCACCTCTCTAAGTTGTCTTTTGAGCCACGTCACATTCCCTTCGCGACCTTGTGCCACTGGCACTTCAATGGTATTTTTTGCTAGTTGTTGTCTCAACTCCCTGTTTTCTTGGTAAAGTTCGGTGATAGCTAGTTTCGCCTTCTTAAGTTGCTGAGATGGATCTTGATCATTTGTACTCATGGAATCCATCCTCCTCATTCTTCTCCCACTTTCTCATCTTTTAGCTTTGACAGGTTCTAGCCGAACAATGCGCATAAGTAATTTTTCAGCAACCGATCTTGCGCGCGACTCGTCTAGGATTCGAGTTTCCCCATCTTCCTTATTATTCTTTGGCTTTCCCCTTCTCCGAGGTATATGTTGTTGGGGAGATAGGGATTCTACTATCCTTCCTTCTTGCTTGGGTCCTTCCACTCTGAGCTCCGCGTAGTGTGATATTGTTGTTTCTACGGGTAAAGGGAAAACTCCCTTTGGATCCTTGGGGACGCTTGTTGTGAGTGAGAACGAATCCCAGTCGCTTTGGGGCTCAGGCCTGGTGATTATACTAATTCTCACACCCTTTCATATGCTTTGGGAGGTCTCCATGGTGGGACCAATATTTATCCTACGCGCGGTAGATCTAGAAAATGCACAAGGCGAAAAATTCGATCAATTTGAGCTTGCGAGAAAAATTGCAAACAACACGTGGACCTGGTTTCACGAATAAAATGGGTGTCGAGCATCTGAAATTTATAATAGATTGGGTGGAAGGAGGAATTGTGCCAAAGAACAGTGAATTCATGGCAACTGGATGTTTCGAATTGAATTGCATATTTTCCATGGCACATCCCCGCGTGTAAAGTACAAGCGATAAGCGCAACAGGGCATACATGATACGAAAACCACAATTTTTCATTCCCTCGGCCTTCATAGAGAGATGATAATAGTTTTTTCACTTGCTGAAGTGACTTCCATTAACTACTTGACTCGACTTGGGGCACGTAGAAACTACTTTTTAACAAGACTTGACTCTCTGGGAACAACATACTCGTACCATTTACGCATGTTTCGACTCTGATATCCCTTCCCATTTCCAAGGGACAAACGACCACTTGCTGACTTTGACCCCTTCATTGTTACATACCTAACTTCACATGTCTTGACACATGGTCCATAACTCAACTAAAATCGACTCTAATTGAAAAGAAAAATGGTGGTGCTAACAACACACAGGTTTACACTAACTCTCTATGTTATCCTATTGTACTTATTATTACAGTCTCATCCTCATATCCTCATACTCAATACAGGTTTTTGGTGAATCTTCATGTTTTCCTCTTGATATTGTAATTTGAATCTTAAGACTATGCATGCTCTAATAGAAGACAATGGTGAATCTTCATGTTTTCCTCTTGTTCTTGAAATTTTACTCCTAAGAATATGAGAAATTTAGTAAAAGACATTGGTTGTGTGATGCAGTAGCATATTTGGTTTTGGGCAATCCTCATCACCCAAAAACATTTCAATTATGTAAAAGTTGATTTAGGATGAATAGGGATGGCTGCAACTCTACTTGACAACTCGTGTTGTTACTCCTTGTTATAATTGATAGTGTTGCAACTCGTTGCAACTCCTATGCTGCAAATCCACGCTACAAGATTTGTGTTGCAACTTGTTGCAACTCCTATGTTGAAAATCCATGCTATAGGGTTGCTGTTGCAACTTGTTGCAACTCCTATGTTGCAAATCTTATGTTGCAACTCCATGCTACAAGATTTGTGCTGGAATTTTTATGTTGCTACTCAACGTGTTGATTCCAAATTCATTTGATGCAGCTCATGAATATTAAGTGCCAAGTAGAAATCATTCGTGAAGGAAGAGTAAATGAAATTAAATTGGAAAATGGTTGGGCAAAAAAAAATCATGACTATACATATTCCCAACGAAAGGGGAAACAAATCAATCGATAGAAACAACATACAGAGGGGGAAGAAAGATGTCAGGATTCAATCTAGAAGAAAGGAAAGTTTCTCTCAGGTCAATTTGAAGTGAATGAGAAAACCACCACAAACAAATCGAGAAAAGACAGTGTAATATGCAAAAGAACAACACAGTAAATTAGTTCCAGTCTGGCGAGAAAATATGTATTTCTCAATTACATTGTAATGAGAGGCATTCTACAATCAATAATAAAAGAAAGAATTTACAGCTTGTTTTTGTTCTTATGGTTGTAATTAAGCTCTTCTATTTCAATGTTAACGAAAACAAATTAATTATCTACTACGTGTTTGAATATGATTCTCGTTATGCATTCTGAAAGAAGAGCGTAGTCCTATAGGTGTTAGAATATCTATAGGTCTATGTGCTGCATCAAGTGGTATCAGAGCAGGTTCAGGTTCTTGAGTGTTGAGAGTATAGTTCTCAGAGGTGAGGCATGTGAATTTTGGTCCGAGTGAGGGATGCAAGACAACTTGTAAGAATGTTACCGCAGAGAGTAGGAGAAACACGTGGAGGTGCGAAAAATAGGGAACTCGAGGAATTACGAAGAAGAATAGAAGAGTTGGAGAATAGAAGAAATGGAGAAGATGAGTTAGATTATGAATTTGAAGAAGAGATTGAAGTTGATCAAAATGTTGAGGAAGGAGACCCAACAATGTGTTGGATATCCTTCTTGAGTAACATAGGTAGCACGAGGATTGAATTTTTGTTCTATGATGGTAGTTTGAAGGATGAAAATCTTATAGATTGGATATGAGAGCTCGAAATATACTTTGAGTATGAGAATGTTCAAGATCTAAATCATGTTTGTTTTCCATTACAAAGTTGAAAGTACATGCTGCACTTTGGTGGGATATGCTGCAGAAAGACATAGTAGATCATAGATTGGAGAAGATTAAAACTTGGAAGAAGATGGTTAGTAAAATCAAAGAGAAATTCTCAAATGTTTACTACCAAAAAAACTTGTGTAAATAAGTACAGAATCTCAGACAAAAAGAGACATATGTGCGTGAATATACAAAATAATTCTTTAAGTTGTCACTCAGGCTAGGGATAAAAGAAATAGAGTATAAGAGAGTTGAAAGATACGTAAATGGATTGAAGCACCAGACTCAGGATGAGATGAGTACACATTACTTTCGAAATGTGAACGAATCCTACCAGGTTGCTTTGAAAGTGGAAGAAAAGATTGACAGAAGAATACGACAAAAGTTCTGGGGAAAAAGAACTAGAGGCAGAGGCAGAGAAAGTGCTACTAAAGACAATGTGAAGGATGATGAGGCGACCAGTAGTAAACATGCAAGAGGAGGAAGAAGCACTGGCATAGGAAGAGGTTTTTATCATGATAAGTGTGTAATTACATGTTATTATTGTGGAGTAGAGGGTCACAAAGCATCAGAATGTCTAGAGAGGCATAATGCAATAAGAAGAAATGAAGCTAGGATTCAAGTCACACAAGCAGATGAAGTAGCAACTGTTGGTGGTAATGTGGAAGTACTCCAACAAGAAAAAGGAGAAAACTTGATGTTAAGAAGAGTCTTACTCAATCCTGAGACAAAATAAGCTGAAGAACCCAAACAAAGAAAGAGAATGTTCAAAACTAAATGTAAAATTCACAATAAGTGTTTCCATCTGGTCATAGATGGAGGGAGTACAAAAAAATTGGTATCCATTGAAGTAAT
Source organism: Picea glauca (assembly GCA_000966675.3). NCBI lineage: Eukaryota > Viridiplantae > Streptophyta > Pinopsida > Pinales > Pinaceae > Picea > Picea glauca. The sequence continues at coordinate 753,732 of JZKD02S0962245.1, forward strand.
GGGGAAATTGAAGTTGAAAAGCATTCCACATACCAATTAGTATAGCGTTTCATGGTTTCAAAAGGGACAACATGTGACTGTGACTAACCAATTTTTATTCAGTTTCTAGATTGGAAGTTTCAATGAACAAGTTTTATGCGACATTATAGAGATGGATGCATGTCATGCATTGCTTGGGAGACCATGGATTTTTTACAGAAAGGTATTCCATGATGGAAGAGAGAATTCATATGATTGTTTCAAGGATTGTCAACGTTTTAAGTTGGTACCAATGTTAGAAAAGAATATGGACAATAGAAACAATAAGGGGATGGACAACAATAACATCGAAGTTATGAACGACAATTACAACAAGAATATGCATGGTAGAAATAGTTGAACCATGTTATGTTCTACTAAAGAGTTTCTACCAGATCTACCAGATGGATTATCTCCATTGAGAAGTATATCACACCAGATCAATCTGATACCAGGATCGAGTTTGAAAAATAAAGCACCTTGTCAAATGAATCCAACAAAGAGTGAAGAGGAAAATAGACAAGTACATGAGTTACTTGACAGAGGGTTAATTTGAGAAAGTTTGAGTCTGTGTGAAATACCAATAGTTTTGACACCGAAAAAGACTGGTGAGTGGCGGATGTGTACAGATTCACGGGATAATAAAATTACCATTAAGTACATGTTTCCTTTACCAAAAATGGATGATCTAATGGAATGTTCGAGTGACACTGAGTACTTCACGAATATTTATTTGAACAGTGGTTATCATCAAATTCAGATAAGTGAAGGTGATGAATGGAAGACAATGTTCAAGACAAAAGATGGGTTGTCTGAGTGGTTAGTTATGCCATTTGGTTTAACTAATGCACCTAGCACATTCATGAGGCTGATGAACAAAGTTCTGAAATCGTCTTTGGGTTTTGTTTTGTCATATATTTAGATGACATTCTGATTTTTAGCAGGAGCAAAGAGGAACATTTGGAGCACGTAAAGAAGGTGTTACAACGATTGAAAGAGGAGGCATTTCTTATAAATATGAAGAAGTGTACATTTTTACAAAAGGAGCTTGTATACTTGGGTTTTATGGTTTCCAAAGAAGGTTTAAAGATGGATCCCGAGAAGGTAAAATAAATTTTGGATTGGAAGACAACTAAATGCACTTTTGACATGCGAAGTTTCCATGGAATGGTGAGTTTCTATAGGAAGTTCATTCGAAATTTCAGTCAGATTTTTGCACCTCTTACTAAATGCATGAAGAAAGGAACATTTCAGTGGATATAAAAAAAATAGATTCATTTGAATATTTGAAGAAAAGGGTGACAAAACAACTAGTATTGGCACTTCCATATTTCAATAAGTTATTTCAAGTAGACTGTGATGCAAGTGGGACAACAATTGGAGTATTTATGAGTCAAGAAGGTAGACTGATAGCATTTTTCAGTGAAAGTTGAATGAAGTGAGGAAGAAATACTATGTTTATGATCAATAATTTTACTCTATCATCCAATTCTTGAAAAAGTGGTGACATTACTTGCTTCCATAGGAGTTTCTTTTGTTTATTGACCACAAGATGCGACATTACATTATCAACCAAGGTAAATTGAATCAGAAACATTCTAAATGGGTAGAATTTTTACAAAGTTATACGTTTTTTTTGAAACAAAGGATAGGGAAATGAAACAATCTTGTTGATGCATTGAGTCAAAGGAAAATGCTTCTAAACACCATGTCAGTTGCAGTGGTAAGTTTGGAATGTGTGAAAGGGTTGTATGAAGAGGATGCAGATTTTGCAAAGGCTTGGAAAGCATGTACAGAACCATGGAGTATGGACCGAACACCATTATTAGAGTACCAAATTCAAGAAGGATTCTTGTTTAAGAACCAACAATTATGTATTCCATAGAGTTCATTACGGTTGAACCTCATTAGAGAGTTACACAGTGGCAGTTTAGGAGGACATTGTGGCATGGAAAAAAATTCATCGTTGGTGAAAGAAAGATACTTTTGGCCTAGCATCAACAAAGATGTCAAGAAATTTGTTGAGTGTTGTAGAGTTTTTCAATTAGCTAAGGATAGAAGTCATAATATAGGAATTTAGACTCCATTTCCGGTACTTGAAAGACCATGGGAAGATGTAAGCATGTATTTTATGTTGGGACTAACTATGCCACGAAGGAAGTATGATTATGTGATGGTAGTAGTAGATCATTTTTCAAAAATGGCACATTTTTTAGCATGTATGAAGACAAGTGATGTCAGTGAAGTGGCTACCCTTTTTTCCAGAGAAGTGGTATGGTTACATGGCCTACCAAGGATTATTACTCCATACAGAGACACACTATTTCTTGGTCACTTTTAGAGGACACTTTGGAAAAGGTTGGGTTCTAAGTTTCTATACAATTCAACCTATCATCCCCAATCAAATGGGTAGATCGAGTTGGTGAACCAAAGTTTAAGAAACTTATTGAGAAGTTTGAGTGGCGAAAATCCTAGCTAGTGGGATTTAGTTTTGGCACAAACTAAATTCTCTTACAACGATTCAGTGAAAAAATCCATAGGAAAGAGCCCATTTCAAATTGTTTATGGAAGGTAACCTAAAGGGGTGGTGTATTTGGTTGATTTATCGGATCTAGGAGATAAAATGAGTGTTTGTGCAAGTGATTTTTCAAACATTATGCAATAATTGCATGAGTAGGTGAAGCAAAAACTATAGGAACGAAATAAAAAGTATAAATAGAGGACATGCCTGTAGTGAAGATAGAAAATATTTAAATAAGGAGAAAATAGTGATGATGGAAGTACTTTGGATGGATGGGAACAAATACCAGTCAAGTGAGTTGAGGAAGTGGAAGAAATTTTGGCCACAAGGATTGGTAGAAAACTTGCAACAAGGAATATCTAGAATATTTAGTCAAATGGAAAAACAAAGGATTTGAGGATGCATCATGGGTTTCCGAAGAAGAACTAATGCAGCTGCAAAACTTCATCCCCTGGAAAAACAACCACATGAGCTAGGAGCTCATGTTTTCTTACCAAGGGTGTATGATGCAGGAGAATATTTGGTTCTGGTCAATCCACATCACCCAAAAACATTTCAATTATGTACAAGTTGATTTAGGACGAATAAGGATGGCTGCAAGTCTACTCGGCAGCTCATGTTGTTACTCGTTATAATTGACAGTGTTGTAACTCACTGCAACTCTTATGATGCAAATCCATGCTATATTATTTGTTTTGAAACTCGCTACAACTCCTATCTTGGAACTCCATGCTATAGGATTGGTGTTGCAACTTGTTGCAACTCCTATGCTGAAAATCTACGCTTTAGGATTTGTGTTGGAATTTTTATGTTGTTTTTTTTTTGTAAGTAAGAAGTTTTATATATAAAAGGCCTTCAAAAACCAAAATAGAGGTACAAAATACAGAGATTAGTCGTACTGTAGTTACTGGACTGCCCCAACAGAGGGGAAACCAGTCCATCCAGCAGGGGAGTCAAGCATAGGTAGTTTACCAGTCTAATAAAACAGTCTCAAACTGTCTGGAAAACAACTAAAAAAAAGAGAAACTATTGAAACTTGAAGGGCCCGTATGGGCTTAAACATTTGGCAAATAACCTGGCCAGGTGGTGTGAACGGCCTCAGACCAAGGTTCCTCCTTGACGAATGTCACTTGATTTACCCACTGCATTCCAGCTTCCATGTTACTCTCATCTCTGTCGGCATCTGGCAAGGTGTCCTGTAGCGCGTGTTGTCCTGTGTCCACCTCCACGACCATGTCCTCATGCTTGGCTTGCGCCATCCCATTCCCTGCGGAGCACTGCGTCTGGGCGTTTCCTTCACTGGTCGCTACACAGGGTCCCTCTGCTGAAGCCGCACCTTCCGAGTCCGAGGGGAAAGCCTCTTGGAGGGAGGAAAGGATTTGAAGAAGGACCGCGACTTTTCCATCCGTGGTCTGCAGACGGAATTGAAGGTCCTCCACCCCCTGACGGAGTTCGAAGACCAGATCGAAGAGAATAGTGAGACTTTCTCTCAGCTGCGTGTCAAAGAAAGAGTCAGAGGATTGGTTCTCGGTGTTCCGAGGCTTGCGAGGAGGAGGTGGCACTCCCACGGTCTTCCTTGAGGATTCAATAACTGGTGCGTGGGGGGGCTCGACCGTTGGGGGGACAAGAAGGTATCGTGAGGAGGAACATGGCGGTCTAGAGATGATAGCTAAGCAGTCAAACTGAGATACAGGCAGAGCGGGGGAGGCGGGAAGAACTGGCTCAGGTTGGAGGGACGGGAGGAGCAAGTGGAAGGCGACTCAGGGGGCGAGACAAAAGGTCGGCGAGGTTTCCATGGAGAGCCTCTTCGCGCCCGCCCCCTTTGGCGTGGCATGAGGTTCGTTGCATGAAATCCGAGGGAAACTAGGTGCAACAGGCAGAGGTAGAGTGCCTGGAGATGAACAGGGGCTGCAATTATCATGAAGGTTCCGTTGGAATCAGGCCATGGAAGCGGAGGGGAGAGCCAGTCAGGTCGCGAGCGGAGACGGGAGGTGGACACAAGCAACCAGGCCATGTAATGAATCGTAAAAGGAGAAGTAAGCTGCATAGTTAAGCCGCTACAACGTCGTAATGGCGATTAAATGCAGGATCGGGGTGGCAGGCGATGGCACGAGCTTGGCACATGGCTCCGTGCCTCATTGGTCGATCCGTTCCTCCTCCTCACGCTAGGTGGTCTGCACTAGCACCCCATCCGGGGGTGTGTCCACTACTCCAGATTTTCGAATACATTGTTGGAGAATAGGGTGATTAGGTTCCAGGGCCGTGTTGCAGAGGAGTTCTGGTCCACTCCAATTGGTCCCCATATTAGCTAGTTCATCCGCAACTTTATTCGCCTTCCTCCTGATATGAGTAGGTATGACAACCTGATTTGGTTGCAGTAAGTCTGTGATAATCTATATCCCATGTGAGAGTCTCCAACTAGG
>JZKD02S0962245.1:769162-817590 GCA_000966675.3 Picea glauca
GGGTATGGGCCATGAGTATTTTGGGGGAACTGAAAAGGGGCGGGCGGGGTCAATTTTTTTTTCCGAAAATTGATAAGGATGAATGTGATAAGGGTGAAGAGATGAATCCAATGGAATAGGTCTCCAATAATGGTGAAAAAAATTCCAGACTCGTTTTTTTATTTTATTTTTCTTTACACCTGCGAAGTTATACTTCGGTCTAAAGAATACTGCAGTGATGAAATGCCCAAATGCTTAACCAGGAAGAAATGTGTAGTGATTTGGAAACCCGAACACAATTGTGTGGCAATAGATCTTGTTTGTTTTAATTTGTTTATGTTTTTGTCCCCAAGGGTTCTACAGAAAAGGGTTTGCCCTGTGCTATAGCTCTCTGATATACGTGCAGGGCCAAACAGTAGTAGTCGGCCCAATATATTAGGGCACTAACTAAGGAGGATAGACCGTACCCTTAGTTGTACTACCCGACTACCCAGGTACTAGAGAGTATCTTCCTGAGTGTTGTTCTCAGTGACACTAGAGCAGTCAGGCAGCTGATCAATTTATCTAAAGAGGGCTTCAGGTAATCTAGGTCGATCCGTACATAGGTGTTCTCTGATGTACTGCCACTCAAAGGGGTACCAACAGGGGTTGCAAGGGTGGCCAACAAATATGCACTTAAGAACCACTTGTATTTTCTGCGTGTATGAATCCCTAGACTGCGGGTTTATGCGTGTAACAATAGATCTTTGTGGCTTAAAGATGCCGGAATACGTCTCTACCCTGGAAAAAAAATTAACCCACACTTTTTGCTGAGGAAAGTGTTATGATACCACTTGTAATATACCAGATATAAAAAGTATGCAAAATAGAAATAAAATGCTAGTAATGGCAGAATAATAGCAATATAACCAGAACAATCACCACAATAGCACTGAAATGATATAAGAACAACAACAAAAATAACACTTTGATTCTGAAAGCAATGTTCACAGGCCTCTTCGAGGGGGAAACTTCCATTTGAGAAATGCTCTATTACAATATTATCCAAGCTAGGGTTATCATACCCTCGACTCCTATTTATACTAAATATGTCTATTAAAAGAAGCATATAGAGGAAGATCCTTTTAGAAGCGGAAGCTTCTATTAGATCTTCTTACATCTGCCTTATTCTATTTTATTGAAAGGCCTTATTAATATTGACCTTTATTACATCCGAATATATTGTTCTACCTATGTGCGGGTTAGGACCCTAACATATTATGCACTCAATAATAAAAGCAAGGATTTACAACCTGTTTGTGTTCTTGTGGTTGTAATTAACTTGTATTTCAGTCTTAACAATAGTAAATGAATTATTTGTTGCACGTTCAAATATGAGTCTTATTGTGCATTTTGAAAGTAGAGCATAGTCTTGTAAGTGTTAGAATTGCTATAGGTCTATGAGCTGCATCATTGTAACCAATTTCAAGTATCCTTTTGAAAATTTATAACACTACTACTCTAGAATATTAATTTCATGCTCAATTCTAATGTCTGCTCAAATAACCAGGGAAAGGACATTGCCATCATCCTAAGAAGAAGGATTGTTGGAGTAAGATCTTAGTCTTGCAATACACCTCCAACATTTAGTATTTTCACCAATGAATATCAATTATATATAATGCTTCCAAGTGTATTGTAGAAAAAGAAACATCGAATTACTTAGATGAGATATGGCTCTGAATTCTGTAATGGTTCCATCTCTTTACCTCTTAGAGATGATGCTTGTGTTTTTAAACTTGTAGTTGATAGTGGGTGAGGTTCAAATATTTTATGTATGGATTACATAAATTAATATTGAATATTTTCATAACATATTAAAATAATGATGCTTCCCTATGGTGCCTCTTGGCATGATGTGAAAGAACCCAACACAACTAGGCAATAATTTCCTTAAATACTCCTAAAATCAACATGAACCAAGTCCTCAAACATTTAAAAATCAATATTATGGAATCAATTAATTGATTGACATATTGCATATATCATTATTCAATACATTTGATTAATTATTACAACAAATTGTAAGATGTTAACAACTCAGAACAATATCTAGCTTAAATTCCTTCAAGGGATTCATATTCAGGATATAAGACAATATTTCCTTGAGTTAACTTGGTATTCATATTCACTAATGAGTATGAGGGTTTCATTAACACATTAATAATTAGAATTCATCAAAGTAATCTACAACCATAAATTGATTATGATACTTCTGTACAAAAATAGCTCGCACTAGTTTATCAATTTCTCTAAGCAGTTTTCAAGGAATCGTGTAATTGGTTGAGATCTTTTATTAGTCATGTAATATGCAATCTCTTGCAAGGATTATGGTTTAAGCCTTGAATAACTTAGATATGCAAAATTAGTTTAGAGATAATTAAATTGACTTCATATCTAGGTCTAAAATTGACACCAAGTATCATGAACCCCATTTCTAGACATATCCAAGTAATTCCTGAGTGTAAATAATGCATGATTATTTAAAGAATATAATTTTCTGGTTGAAGAGTTTCAAACACTTTGTGTGCAAACAATCATACAAGAAACTTGCACACATCTACTTATAGTAGCTTGGGTATAACATTATTTAGGATTTTCATAGAAAATATAGAAAAATCAGTTGAGATTACAGGTAAAATCCCTCACATGGCAACCGACTCTTCCCCAAAATTGTCTTACGAAATTGGGTTTTAAAAACCTTATAGGTATACTCAAATGGGGGTTACAAGTTCATTAGCTACGGATTCCCCCTAAAGTTACTTTGAAACTAAATAGGGACATCTAGAATTTCATTTTATAAAAATCCCAACACACAATTTACTAATTTTAATTGCATTAGAATGCCTCTAGGTTAATATCACATAATCATGTTGATAAAAAAAATAAAGCTACTACAATAAAAGACTTTTATTTTCCTAGAATTACATAGAACTTGTTTAGGAATTTTTTCTAACATATTGCAAGCAACACCAAACTTCAACCATACAGGGAGAAACCAACCCAACCCTGTCTTATTTCCATGGTAGCTCAATTAATGGTTTTCTCAGCCAGATCATTCAAACATAACATAAAATAAACGTTTATAGGCCATGTAAACACATGCAAATACTCATAATTTCACAATTATACAACAATCAATTATTCCCAACTTCTTTTTCAAATTTTCCCCAAATGATTTTCATTCAAGGATTTTGCCGAACACCACAAACATCTTATGAATCTTTATGTGAAATTAAATTAACTATCATATTTTTATTTTTTATTTGTGAAATAATACTAAAGTAATTAAATTCAACATAAAACTACTAAAATCACCTCACTTCCACTTCTTATTTACTATTGGACATGTTACAACAACATTGCTTCTAGATTTTCTTGGTAAATACCAACAAATTCTCCACTGCAATTTTCAGGCTTATACAAAAGAGGATTTAATAGTTAACACAACATAATTCTCATGCACAATTCAATACTGTTAGTTTTGAAATACAATCCATATACATTAATAGGACCAAATTAACCAAAGCTACCAAAACAATATATATTTCTTAACCAAATATACTATACTCGACAAAATTATAGTTCTTGCAGTTCCAACATTTTTCATCCATTAGCTTGTTTCCTTGGTCAACTCTTATTGTGCCAACCAATTTCCTCCCAGCCACACTTAGGGAAAACTTCTTTCTCTGAAACCCTTAATTTGTGTGGGCGCATAACCAATTTTGGTTGCATATTATACTCAATATGAAATTTACCATTCACCGGAAAACATCTAGATTAGTATTACCAACGGCCTTCCATATCCCATTTACCATTTCAGTTCAACTCTCATTCTCTAGAAGAATTTGAAAGTGTTTACTTACTCTCTAGGTCACACCTAAATCCATGGATTCTCCCTTCTGTTTATAGACCCCATGAGCCCAACCACCTCACCCCCTTCATGAAAAATGATTAATTTCTTAATTAATAAATTACTTAATATTCATCACTCCCCCCCATGTGTCATTCCCTCTCTTTTTTTGATTATTTATTTTTCCTAAATAATGATTCACTTTTTAACTAAGATAATAGTATTTTTAAGAGCCTCTGAAAATCAATTGTTAATTTATGAATTAATTCAACTGTGTGGTCTTTTTAATTTTGCATTAGCTTAATTCAACATCTGGAAGAATTAGTTGTTGGGGAGTAATATCATCACACCTTACTACAAGCCCCCCAATCATAAGAATCCATATATTATGGAAATAGAGACTCCATGCCTCAATTGAGATTCCACACCTCCATTAAGGATTCACTGGTTATGGCCCGCACCCATCTATTGGCAAGTTGGAAAGGCTTTCCCTATCGATTGAACATGCAATAATCCCACCCATATCACATAAATTGATATCATATAAGCATCATAATAATTTAATTTCTTAATATTATTAGTTACCTCCATGGATATTTACTATTTGACTCCCAACCTGGAGTTCTCCCAACATTCATATCCACCTATGTCACCCCACAAGTGACCAATGTTATGCACCACTAAGAACAATGCAATCATATCACGACACATGCATCCATATGTGAAATATAAGAAATACAATGCCAATGAAAGCCAATTAAGCTTTCCCAACATTTAATTTGGCTTTTGTATCCTTCCTCTTCATTCAATCAACTCCACCCATGAGTCTTATAGGTCTTGTCTACCTACCACAACTCATACTTGTTTAGAGCACAAGTATCCATTTCATGATCCAAACATCTATCTATCATAATGTATATGTTAATCAATTCAACAATTAGGAATATCAAATACATCATGTCAATGTAGTACATTGCACATGTCACATATTAGAATAGTTAGAAACATGGTCATTAAATTCTCTAGTCAATCTTTAGATTAACCTCCTAATCCTTCTCAAAGCAGAGTTAGGAAAGGAGGGGCATTACATACTTCCCCTCTTGGAACAAAACTTGGCCTCAAGTTTTTTTTATGCAGTTACCAAAGACTTGTGATATGCAAATAAGATCATAAAATAATATCTTTAATTATATATGCATCATTTTGATATTGTAAGAGCTACATCCTTGGCCCTACACCACATCCATAATTCACATTTCTTTAAAGTGCAAAATTTTTCATGAAGTCAAAACATATTAATTATTACAATAAGTAAGAAGCATATCCATGTCATAGTAGACAAGTTTGACATACAAATCAACATACCCTACTAAAATGAAACATACATATAACTATATCATATCAATAAATAAATCCTTACATATATCACATTCCAAGCCTCAACTATTACATTATTTTCTTGTTACTTCAGACAATATTAGTAAATATCTTCTTTCTATAACAGTTTTGAATTAACTAAGAAACAAAAAGATTAGAAATCAATTCCATAAGCATATAATTATATACACTACATTGATGGTCCTTTCCATCATATAATCAAGCTTGCATACAAACAAGAGACAAATTTATATAGAAACCACAATGAGTCAAGCGAAACAATAGACACATGTTGTCTTTCATAACCATATATTTTCCACCCACTCTCACATTCTATATGCTATTATGTCTTTTAATATATATATATATATATATATATATATATATAAATATAATTTTCATACTCACAAGTTAATCTTTGACATTTACAATCACAATCTTTACAAACTAAACACGTTTTACCAATATTCAATATTAAGGAAAAATCATTGTTCTAGGTTCAGTGAGATAGGGTTGTATACAACCTTGATTTGAACCATTTCCATAAAGCAAACTTTCTCTTAAGTCCCAAAGTCATTAGTGTCATTTGCTTCTCTTCAGAACCATACATTAATGAATCAATTAGAAAACTTTGATAAAAAAAAATATCAATTTACAAGATTTCGATTAAGGATAATTTGCATGCATACATGAATAGGTTATCAATAATAATATACGCATCATGATAATTACAAGTCAACCTACTTTCCAATTGTAAATCATCTATGATTTCTAGTTGTTAATCATAATTACTCTCGTTGTTTGATGTCTTGTTTCTTGATCTTAATACACATGCAAAGACTTCAAGAAACCTTTGAAAACAATAAGCTCCACAAGATTACGAATCCTCTTCTTTATTCACACAAGTTTTAGGTTATCACAAGAGACATTTCTAGCTTGAAACTAAAATTCAACTCTACCCAATTGCAAAGGGAAATTTATTATTATTATTCTTTTATTTTATTTTCATAAGCTTACAAACTTTTTCTAAGACCATTGACTACCATACAATCATGCATATGCATTCATAGTACGAATACCCAAAATCAAGCTATCTTTTGCATTATGCATGCCATACAAATCATCCAAGTTTCCTTATGAATGCAATACCCCAATTTAATAAGAGTGGAATCTCAACCTTGTTTGATCTCTCATTTTGGAATATCTAAGGTAAACATTCATGTTAGTTAACAATAACTCACAATCAATTTTTCATACAATAGAAATAAGTTCCATCCACATAATAGATGTTATCTCTTGGTATATCATTTCTTTAACAATTACAGGTGAATAAATCTCTAAAAATGTCATAGATTAAATTCATATACCATATGAATTGTTCATTCCATCATAGTCATTAATCACTACAAGGAAAATACCTTGTAGCAAAGGTTTTCATTATTACAAGATTGGGAATTTTTTTCAAAAAAACCTCCACTACAAGATTCGCTATTTGTAACGGAGGTTTTAATGGATGTTCCATATAACTAAAAAAAATTGGGTACGAGGAGGGAGGAGGTTTTAGCAGAGGTTTTTTTGTCGATGCTTGTATTGGTAAAACACACCGGTGCATTGTTAAGTAAACTACATAGATGCATACACAAAGATAAAAAGCATTGGTGCTTTTATAATTATTACGCATCGATCCACCTTTTTTGTTGTATGCAACATTGGTGATTTTTAAGTTTATGTATGAACCATTTCGTATTTTTTGTTTAAAGTAGCACCAATGCTCATATAAATATTACACACCAAGTTATTCTTTTTGTTTTATGGCACATTGGTGCTCGTATAATTTTCACGCACCAGTTCATGTATTACCATGTGCATTGGAGGGAAGTGAAATTTTGAACATTTTAGGTGAAATGTCGATGCCATTATTTGTTAGTAAGAATTGATGTGTATATTATATATAAAGCATTGGTGTGCATTGTAATCATGTGCACTGTAATATTTTGAAACAATAAATATAATTGTATGTTATGTCGTTTAAAAGAACAATGTTTTTTCACCATTTTTAGCACCGACGATTCATTATAATTAATAGGTATCGATGAATATAAATCATAAAAATGCATTATTTAGTGAGTTCAAAATAATGCAGTGCACCGATATGTATATATTTTAATTATTATTTTTTTACAAATTTTCAATTAATCATCTCAAAATCAAATATTTTTTTATAATAATATTGATTTTTATATTTTTGTTATTTTGTTTTGATATAATACTTTTAGTGCATTATCCAATGGATTACACTTCTGTTATTTTTAACAATGTAAATAATCCATATATTAATTAATCAACAACACAGCATTTTAAAACATTCAACAATGCAATAAAATAAGAAACTCATTTTATTATATATCAATAAGTGACCCATCATTATACAAAATGGGACAACGTATGTGTCCACAACAATAAAAAATGCAACCAATATGTAATTATTACACTTATTGGTAACATGTCCTCATACAATTGGGAAAATATGTTGAGTACATCAAACAAAATCCTTGATTTTCATAGACAAATATTCCAAAACATACAACTTGCAGTAACATTCAATTATATTGAGTTTCTTTCATCACTTGAACTGTTGTCATCACTCAAGTTGCATGCATACCTTAATTCTTCATCACTTGTATGAGATATTGTACTTTGGTTATTTAACATAATGTTTTCTTGATCGACTTGTTTTGATGTTCCACCTCTTCATGTTCCATTTACAAACATATAAATAAAGTGTAATGAGTATATATATATATATATATATATATATATATATATATATATATAAATCAAAAAACATACCATAACAACGAGTGTTTCATAAACAATAGACATTCTTTTGAAGCCATGTTGCACGTCATCTCTCAAAATCTCTTCTATTGGATGAACTCCATACTTTCTTTCCTACCTATTTAATACGCCATGACAAAGAAAAATCGATATAATTAATACAAAGGTTTTTTGTTGTTCCATTAATTATAAAACAAAGGAAGTCAAACAACATGGTTATTTACAAATTGTTCAATTAAACTTTGATACTTCAACATATACTCACAACCCATACTTAACCCAATGTTTATCAATTCTTTGGTTGGATCTTCTTTGTATGTTTAGGAATTATTAGAAGACATCCATGGATGAGTGTAAATTAATTATTTAAATGTAAATATCACAACAAACATGAAATTTTAATTAAGGCCGAAAAATGTAAGTACTCACAAACTTTGGGATCAACCTTTTTATTTCTTGTCATCTTGTCTTATGTGTTGAATGGATTCCATTGTTTTCTCTTTTCTACAACAAAACAATTGAAAATCAGTATTTCATGCAATAATTAAATTCAATGTACATAAAAGAATAAATGAATGATTACATAAATGGATTCCATTGTTTTCTCTTTTCTACAACAAAACATTTGAAAATTAATATTTCATGCAATAATTAAATTCAATGTACATAAAAGAATAAATGAATGATTGCATAAATGGATTCCATTCTTTTCTCTTTTCTACAACAAAACAATTGAAAATCAGTATTTCATGCAATAATTAAATTCAATGTACATAAAAGAATAAATGAATGATTACATAAATGGATTCCATTGTTTTCTCTTTTCTACAACAAAACATTTGAAAATTAATATTTTATGCAATAATTAAATTCAATGTACATAAAAGAATAAATGAATGATTGCATAAATGGATTCCATTCTTTTCTCTTTTCTACAACAAAACTATTGAAAATTAGTATTTCATGCAATAATTAAATTCAATGTACATAAAAGATTAAATGAATGATTACATTCCTATGATGCACGTTGTTGTTGGGATGGTTCCTCCTGGGATGCAATTATGTTTATTTCTTTTACAATCTCCTTATTCACTTTTTTGGACATCCCTACTATCATGTATTGGTTTTCCCCTCGTTTGTCCCTTAGAATTTGAATGGCAGGCCTTAACCAACACACTTCATTAATTTAAACCTACATACAATTAAAATATATTAAATTTTTAATACCACTAAACTTGCATTGTTCTCTTGTTGGGATGAGATACCATCGCGCTCCTTGCAATAACTCATTTTCCTTAAACTTTTTTTTTTTGTTGTTAGTTTTTACATGACATGTGGGACTAACCTGTGGCTAAGAAAATGTGACTCAGGGACATTTAAGCCGTCAAAATCACCCGAGGATCGCACCCGGCCTGAGCCACACCAACCCTTAACATGGTTGGATTTTTTGTCCCCGCAGGTTTCGAACCAGTGACTTTAACATCACAGAGCACCTTAATAGCAAACTTCGTCACCGACTATCCTACACCTCGGAGACCATTTTCCTTAAACTTATATCAACCATATTCTATAAAAAAAAAAAATACAGGAATCATCAGATATAAAAATTATGAAATATTTTATATAAAACAAGATTTCGGTGTATAATAAAATAGTATGCATCGATGCGTTAAGCATATGTATATGCATTGATATATGATAATCATGCTCTTACAAACTCAATTTTTTGGGGGTTCTATATAAATTAATATAAGCATCGGTGCCTCATTATTGTTTATCGCATATTATCGAACTTGTGAAAAAATTTAAAACATGATGCTTTCGATATTAAAAAAAAGGTTATTTTCATTTTAAAATTGAAGGGTTTTGTTTATGGGAAAATATGTACCGGTGCACTATCCCTATACAGTGCGCACCGCTAACCATGAAAACATTTTTTTTAAATAAAAAATGGCAACGACAAGGTTTGGGATCTGTTATCGCACAATCTATACGTGCCGAAAGCCTAAAGGAAGTAGGCCTGGATTGACGTAACACAGAGGTAGTCCTATCACTGTCACCCCAATAGGATACCTCTTTCTATTTAGGAGGAGAATAAACTCACTCCAAGGGATATGTCCCAAGACCTGGTTAGTTGATGAAAGGAGATAAGACAAAGGTAAAACCCGCCCCTTTCTCTAGGTCACTCAAAAGGAAAAAGTCACTTGGTATTGTTTGGGGTTAAGGAGAAATTCAAGGTGAATGATACCTTCCCTTTACCAATGAAACAAAAAACGTTAGAAACAATCAATGATATCTATCTTTCAAACTAGTGACTTCAAAATAGAAATACGTGCTAATAAAGACAAGCAAAGATAGAATTATAGCAACAACAATGTATCTGAAAATTGCAAGTTATGATGACAAGAATGATATAAATACTTTGCAATTTGATAATACTTTGTCACCTAAAATTTCAAGATCAAAACAAGTCAATAACTTACTTCAATGGGATGTTAAAGGGCTGCAATGATGGTTGTAACAGTAATTACAACAACAGCAACAACCTCAAACAATTTCAGAAATTTGCACCAAGAACACTAGCAAAAGGAAGACTATGGCCTTGGGATGATAGCACCTAGGCAAATAAAAATTTTCTGGGTTAGTATGTTGATTAAGGCTGCTAAATAAAGGCTATAACAACAATTATAACATCAGTAATATGTATGTTAATGTCAATGAAAGTTTCAAGAAGAGAGTTTGAAAACTTGTTTGATCTCATTCATCCACAAGAATGTAGAAATCAATACTTTTTAGGGGCTTATGGAGTCATTAATAGTAATGGTATCACTTGGGAAATAAAATAATGATAATTCTTAGCTAAGGGAAGAAGTAAATGAAAGAGGTGTTGACACTTCAAGGCCTCAATCATTTTCCCCTTTTTAAGCGAGGTTTTGCTAGAGAGTAGGCACTTCTAGGCCATAGCGTACCTTCCTTCCTTAGTTTTTGAAAGACAATTTGATTGGTGAAAATAATGATATTACTAGAGAGATAATACTTTAGGTCTCTAATAATCACTCTTACGAAAATGTACAATTGGAAATATCAAGCTAGTAGAATAGTTATAGAGAGAAAGAAGCATTTGTTGTTTCTCCCCTAGGGTTTAAACAAACAATTTCATAATCTTAGACATGAAACAATTAAATTTTACCACAAACATTCATAGCATGAATAAAAATGCATATTTTCCACTTACTTTACCAAGAATAATCAATTCAAACCCTACTTGAAGACCATTCCACCATGAAAAATGCCAAAATACACCACCATAAAGCTCTCCCAAGAGGTGCGCACTAGTTATTTCAACCAATAACCCTTAAAGAGGGAGAAACATTCAGACCACCACTTGTGTGTGGAGTTATGATGTTAAAATGAGACTACTTTATCTCTATTTATACAATACTTTGACCCTTAATTAATTTTAGGTCAAAATTAAGGCTGATCTGGCCAATTTACAAATAAATCCAAATTTGACATAAATAAAATTAATTATCATCTAAATACACCTTGAAGGGTGATGTAATTCCCTTCTAAGGTGACGTTGAGGCCCTAAGGTGGAACGTTGAGCCTAAAAGGTAGGGTGGTTGGCCTCCAAAGGCCCCAAATGAAGCCCACACATGCCACTAGGCTCATGAATGCCTCCAAAATGAAAACCCTAGCTCTGGGTGATGTCCAGGGTCATGATGATGATGTCATGGGCCTTCAAGGGAAAATGTCCATGTAGAAGAGAAAGATACCCCTGGGTCTAGGTCTTCCAGGGTGCCTCCAAAGGAAACATCCTTATTTCTTCCTAGTGAAAATATTCAATGTGTTCTTGCCCCTAGCTAGGGTTACAACATCCATCTATGGGATTTAATCCCCCATGAAGGTTCGAGCTAATAATTCCCTCATGTGTACCTTTCCATCAGGCAAGGTCCTGTAACAAAAAAAAGTACGCCCTCCAGAGGTTCATAAGTCACAGGGACATAGCATGTAAATCACATCCAATAATTAAATTACCCAAACATGTGCGTCAAACCTCCCTTAACCCAGACAAATGCTCAAATATGTTATGCAATTTGACAAGTTAGGTTTGGAGAAGGTCTCAAGGTGTGTTATTGGGCCAGCCTTCCTTAAGTTTGAGTTGTTTCCCAAGTGGGAGCCAATCCAGGTCATGTAAGTGTATGAGGTGGCATGGGGCAAGTGTTTGGGAATAGGGTGCAATAATAATAGGGAAATGTAAGTCTTACATGTGGGTGCCTTTGTAGAGGGAGAGATGCACCTTGTCATAAATGATATTGTTTCCTAGCCCATTCATTGCCTTTTACTCTTATCTTTATTTCTTTTGATCTTTTGCTTTTGTGCTTCAAGGGAATAGTTGAGGGCCACTATCATGGATTGATGACCAGAGGTGACAGTGTTATCCATAAACATTTCAAAGAGATGATAAGGTTGGATCGTGATGAGACCCCCTTTCTTTTGGCTATGACACCAAGAGTCACTACCCTAGTTTGGTGACCATATAAGTGGTATTTTCATACCACTACATGCCCATGGTCATAATAGGTCAGCTCGTGATGAGACCTCCTATCCACCAACAAGTACATTGATTGTTTACGTATCTTATGGGTTCCCTTTTATTACTGAGAGGATTTTTACTGCTTTCTTGGGAATCCCTGGGCGAAGCATCTCAAAGGTTTCAATATTGTCTCTTAATGCTTTCCAGTTACTTTTACCCTCTAGGCCTTTATCCCCTTCTTCCCATAAGGCAAGGTACAACCCTTCCTAGCATGACCAATCTCAATGCCCAAACAAAGGTACGGGGAGATGAGAGGAATAAAGATGAAAAGTGGTAAGTATGGAGGGAACGGATGATGACCTTTCACAGACCCACCCAGTGGGAACCCATCCTAAATGGAGATCAACTTACTAGGGAATCGTGTCACCATTCCATGTATGAACAAGTCAAAGAGAATAATTTCCAATAAAACATTATGAAATGAAGGATAATTCAATGCAACATATTCAAGTGATTCAAAAATTAGAGTGACACATACCATGATACCCAGACTCATTACCTCATGGATCAAGTTTTACTACTACTTCAGGACCAGGTTGGTGGGATGGATACTACTGTTGTTGATAAATGGATTGCACTGAAGAAAAGAAGGGCCCTCCGAGGCCATGCTCAAGTCGTCTAGCTCTCGGTACTCCATGTCTAGGATTTGTGGGCCCCGAGACATGATCTCCTTAGTTATCCATAGGGTAGGGGATAACATATGGCTCCAACTCGGGGACATGTTCTCACCGTAGAGTGCATGAGAACCTCAACATCTCTAGTATGACTTGTGCCTGCTAAATCTCAACAAAATGTATTAGTAATCCTTAGGGTGCTGATATCACCCCTTGTTCATATATGATATAATAAAAAAAATAAAGAACATCTCTAATCTAACATATGATCATGAGGATACATATATACATAATGAAACAAGATATTATGAAAATGAAACTACAACTATGCTAACATGATATGCAATGGTATGTACAATGGATGCAAATTCCTACCTATCCTAACTCACCTGTACTTACCTATCAAATGATAGGAATAAGCATACAACCAGTACAACCACGCTATAAATGTATCATAACACTTGCCTCTGTGCTTCATCATAAATCAAAACAATGACAAGTTAAGCACAAGATAATCATGAGTTAGAGAATGCATTATATCATAAGAATTTGTAATGTCTATCTCGTGGAGGCGGGAGGGAGGGACAAAATCATGCCAAGTCACCCTTCCAGAAAAGTGATCAATCCATATAAGAAAAGGATCGTGAGAGGTCAAGGACTCAAAGGGGTAGCTCAAAGAGTCTGAGGGTTGACTACCTTAGACGTCATCACTCCCTAGGGTCTGAGAAGGGATTAACAAGAACTTATAGGGAAATTGACAACTTCTCAGGGGAAAGCTAAAATATTGAGATAATAAACTTCTTAAGGCATTCAACTTCCCCTTGAATTCTAATGAAAATGTTTTCTCGAAAGAAAAATTGAAACAATAGACATGTTCCCTGACTGCATCCTTAGTGACATAACAAGGTAAATCAATCGGAGGGAGCTGGAAAACTTTGTCACAAGTATACTTCTTTAGCAAAGCAATGTCCTCACCTTTATCAAAATTTGAGCACAATTGTGGTTCATAATATTCTTCATAGAATAAATCCAAGTGCTCAAAGGGATACTAATTAAAATCCTCAAGGTATGACCAAAAATCATCAGGATAACTTTGCACTGGGTCATCCTTGGGTGCTTGGGAAACTTATGTAATTATATCATCATCTTGTTGCCAAACATCGAAATTGTTAGGAACATCATATGATTGTTGTAAAGTAAACATTCGAAGATATCCTTCCATATCATAAATGGGATCCTCATCATAACCAATCATATCCCAGTTACGTCTTCCAACATGTACGAACTCATCAATATTATCAACCATGTCACTATCTTTATCACAACATGAAGGATTTAATGCATCCAAAGGCTCTAATACTTCTTCACTTTCCAAATCATAAAATAAAGCATCATCAAAACCTTGGAAAGGGAAATAACTTACCATGTTCACTTATTGTTGTGAAGGAGCGTCAAAGGCTTGGATGACTTCATCAAATGGAAGGGCATCCAGTACATCATCCCCAAGACTTGGCTCTTTAATCATATTTTCTCCTTCACAAGAAAATGAAGGACCTAGATATTACAAGGGTTCCTTTAATTCTTCACCTTCTGAATCATAGAATAAAGTGTCATAAAAAATTGGGAACAGAAAATGATTCACCTCATTCTCTTTGTCTTGTGCAAGAGAGATATAATATTTGAGAGATTCATCGGATGAAGGAGTGGATACTAGTGCTTCATCCTCACGACTCACTTCTTTAGTAAAGTCTTTACTCCATTCTATTGAATCATGGGAAAAATATTGCTCCTCTTCAAGGGGTTGAAAAACATATTCATAAATATCTCCTTCTATATCATAGGGTTCTTGGTATTGAGTATGGTTAATACATCCCTGAGATCTTCCATAATCTTAGTGGTGAATCCTTCATCCTCTAGGGCTATTGCGAGATTTTGATGGGCATGTTCATATGTCTGGTATGGTGGTATCACAAACTCAATAAACCTACTGATGAGGTCTACGAAATATGATATACCCTTATCTTTGCAAAAACCCTTAATCCAATCTTGCAAAAAAGATGGCAGTGAAAGTATGAACAATTTTACCAGAACATCCTCCCCTTAAAATCTATCTCACTTATATACTTCAAGAATTCTACAATGTGAGTAATTGGGAGGCCTTCGAATCTTGGAGAGTTGTTTAACCATTTTATATCAAAATAATGTGGGTATCCTTGAAAACTTTCAAAATCAATAGTCGAATACACTTGTTCCCAAGGCACCATGATCCCATATCTCAGAAATATCACAAAATTGAGAGTAAGGTGGCACCTTGGAAAAGGTCAGTGGATTCGCCAGATATCCTTTTAAGGATTATCAAAGGAAGTGACGGAATCACCCTCAGTGGAATTTCTAGGTAATCTTTGTAAGATGAAGGCTTTGAGGGAAAGGCTTAACGAAAAAGTGTAGTTGAGTAATATTGATTCAGTGTTCCCCGACACTGGCGCCAAAAATGTTATCGCACAATCTATACTTTCTCGAATCCTAAAGGCAAGTAGGCCTAGATTTATGTAACACGGAGGTAGTCCTATCATTGTCACCCCAATAGGATACCTATTTCTATTTAAGAGGATAAGAAACTAAATCCAAGGGAGACATCCAAAGACCTAGTTGGTTGATGAAGGGAGATAAGACAAAGGTAAAACCCACCCCTCTCTCTAGGTCACTCAAAGGGAAGAAGTCACTTGGTATTGTTTGGGGTTAAGGAGAAATTCAAGGTGAATGATACCTGCCCTTTACCAATGAAAAAACATATGTTAGCAACAATCAATGATATCTATGTTTCAAATTAGTGACTTCAAAATAGAAATATGTGCTACTAAAGACATGCAAAGATAGAATTATATCAGCAACAAAGTATCCATAAATTGCAAGTTATGATGACAAGAATGATATAAATACTTTTCAATTTGATAATGCTTTGTACTTACAATTTCAAGATCAAAACAAGTCAATAAGTGACTTCAATGGGTTTTCGAATTACTTGCAACAACAGTGAAATAATAATTATGACAACAACAAAACCACTTCAGAAAGTACTTAAATTAGGCAATTTAAACAAACACTTTAGCATATAATGATAGTAGTTTTCCTAGTACAAGTGTTGGGTGGTTTTATAAACAGTTTGAGGGCTGTTAAGGGGCTGCAATGATGGCTGTAACAGTAATTACAACAGAAACAACAACCTCAAACAATTTCATAAATTTGCACCTAGAACACTAGCAAAAGGAAGACTAGAGCCTTGGGATGATAGCACCTAGGAAAATGAAAATTTTATCGGTTAGTTTTAGGGGTTCATATGCTGATTAAGGCTTCTAAATAAAGTTTGTAACAACAATTATAGCAGCAGTAATATGGCTGTTAGTGTTAGTGAAAATTTCAAGAAGAGAGTTTCAAAATTTGTTTGATCTCATTCATCCACAAGAGTGTAGAAATCAATGCTTTTTAGGGGCTTATGGAGTCAATAATAGTAACGGTATTACTTGGGAAATAAAACAATGATAATGATTAGCTAAGGGAAGAAGTAAATGCAAGAGGTGTTGGCACTTCAAGGCCTCAAGCACTTTCCCCTTTTTAAGGGAGGTTTTGTTAGAGAGTAGGCACTTCTAGGCCCCAACATACCTTCCTTCCTTAGTTTTCGAAAGACAATTTAATTGGTGACAAGAATGAGATTGCTAGAGAGATATCACTTTAGGGCTCTAATAATCACTCTTAAGAAAATGTACAATTGGCAAGATCAATCTAGTAGAATAGTTATAGAGAGAAAGAAGCATTTGTTGTTTCTTCCCTAGGGTTTAAACACACAATTTCATAATCTTAGACATGAAACAAGTAAATTTTACCACAAACATTCATAGCATGAATAAAAATGCAGATTTTCCACTTACTTCACCAAGAATAATCAAGTCAAATCCTAGTTGAAGACCATTCCACCATAAAAAAATGCCAAAATACACCATCTTAAATCTCTCCCAAGAGGTGCACACTAGTTATTTCAGCCAATAACCCTTAAAGAGGGAGAAAATTTCATACCACCATTGGTGTGTGGAGTAATGATGTTAACATGAGGGTACTTTATCTCTATTTATACAAAACTTTAACCCTTAATTAATTTTAGGTCAAAATTAAGGCCAACCAGGCCAATTTACAAATAAATCCAAATTTGACATAAATACAATTAATTATCATCTAAAGACACCTCCAAGGGTGATGTCATTCCCTTCTAGGGTGATGTTAAGGCACTAAGGTGGAACATTGAGCCTAAAAGGTAGGGCGCTTGGCCTCCAAAGGCCCCAAATGAATCCCACACGTGCCACTAGGCTCATGAATCCTCCAAAATGAAAATCCTAGGTCTGGGTGACATCCAGGGTCATGATGGTGACGTCCTAGGCCTTCAAGGGCCAACGTCCATGCAGAAGAGAAAGATCCCCCGGGGTCTAGGTCTACCAAGGTGCCTCCAGAGGAAACCTCCTTCTTTCTTCCTGGTGCAAATATTCAATGTGTTCTTGCCCCTGGCTGGGGTTACAACATCCATCTGTGGGATTTAATAACCAAAGAAGGTCCAAGCTAATCATTCCCTCATGTGTACCTGTCCACTGGGAAATGTCCTTCAACAACAACACGTACACCCTCAAGGGGCTCATAAGTCACAGGGATCATAACATGTAAATCACATCCAATAATTAAAATACCCAAACATGTGCATCAAAACCCCCTTAACCCAAAAAAATGCTCAAAGACGTTATGAAATTTGACAAGTTAGGTTTGGAGAAGGTATCAGGGTGTCTTATTGGGCCAACCTTCATTAAGTTTGAGGTTTTTTCTAGTTGGGAGCCAATCCACATCATGTATGTGTATGAGGTGGCATGGGGTACGTTTTTGGGCATGAGGTGTAGTAACAACAGGGAAATGTAAGTCTTACTTGTGGGTTCCTTTGTAGAGGGTTAGCTGCACCTTGTCATAAATGCTATTGTTTCCTAGCCCATTCATTACCTCTTACTCTTAGCTTTATTGCTTTTGAAATTTTGTTTTTGTGCTTCAAGGGAATAGTTGAGGGCCACTATCGTGGCTTGATGACTAGAGGTGACAGTGTTATCCACAAACATTTCATGGATATGATAAGGCCGACTTGGGATGAGACCCCCTTTCTCTTATTTATGCCACCAAGAGTCATTACCCTGGTTTGGTGACCAGATAGATGGTAGTGTCATACCGCCTCATGCCCATGGTCATAATCGGTTGACTCGTGATGAGACATCTTATCCACCAACTAGTACCTTGAGTGTTTATGTATCTTATGGGTTCACTTTTATTACTGAGAAGATTTTTACTTCTTTCTTAGGAATCCCTGGGTGAAGCATCTCAAAGGTTTCAATCTTTTATTTTAACTCTTGCCATCCACTTTTACCCTTTAGGCCTTTAGCTCCTTATTCCCACAAGGAAAGGTACAAACCTTCCTAGCATGGCCAATCCCAATGCCCAAACAACGGTAGGGGAGGGATGTGAGGAATAAAGATGAAAAGTGGTAAGTATGGAGGGAACGAAGAATGACCTTTCACAGACCCACCCAGCGGAAAACCATCTGAAAGGGAGATCAACTTACTAGGGCACCATGTCACCATTCCAGGTATGAAAAAGTCAAATAGCATAATTTCCAAGAAAAAATTATGAAATGAAGGAGAATTCAATGCAACATATTCAAGTGCTTCAAAAATTAGAGTGACACATACCATGATACCCAGACTCATTACCTCATGGAGCAAGAATTACTTCTACTTCAGGACCAGGCTTGTGGGATGGATACTGTTGTTGTTGATAAATGGACCGCACTGAAGAAAAGAGGGGCCCTCTAGGGCCATGCTCAAGGCATTCAACTCTTGGTATTCCATGTCTAGGACATATGGACCTTGAGATGTCATCTCCTTAGTTATCCCTAGGGTAGGGTATAACAGGATCAAATGTAATGAGTGGCTCCATTACAACATATACCAAATTCCCATATACAAGTAAATAAACCCTATAAAAATCTATTGCTTAAAAACAATTCTAATTGTGAAATATAGAGAGGAAAACCAAGAGAAATAAAAAGGAAGTTAGGAATTCCAATACTGAATGTAATTATGAAACCATTTTTATGTTTTTGAGAATGCACTGAAAATTGTTTGAATCAAATAGGGGAAAGATTGAGATGATCAATAGAATGAAATCACATACTTGAAATTTCTCCTTTGCAAATTTGTATGTTACCTACTGTGATCTCTTACAAATTTGGCTCTTCAAAAAAATATACCCACTCCAAATTATTTGTTGGTAAATCTATCTTGCACAAATCTCTCCTCTAAATTTTGGCAAAAGAATGAAATAATGATTAGGTTTTTCATTTATAAACACAAACATTTATAAAAAATGAAATTCCTTCTCATTTTTTGTTGTATATTTTAGCGCATTGATGATAAACACAACAATGATTTTTTTTGTAACTTACTTTTTCGGTGCTCTATAAAGTTTCTAGCACACCAATGCAATTTTTACGTAAAAACGCACCAAAAAGCAATTTAATTGACAAAGTACAAATGAAAACTTCCACTATCAAAGTTTTGTGGAGGTTTTACGTTGCAGAGGAAAAAATGGAGGTCACTCTTCAATGTCTCTCATAATTTAATGCACGGATTCAATCATCTACCACTCCCTTAGCTCTCTATCATGCATCTACACCTTCATGAGCCACTCGAATTTCTCCAAAGTACCATACTTGTCATTCTTGTTTCCATAATAACAGACATCAGTTCGCTTGTTAATATTATAGCTAGACCTCCTATTCTTTGCCTCAAGGGGCTTATCGAATATCTCTTTGAGGTCGGGGATGAATTTCACAACCTAGAAATATTTGTAACCAGGGCCTTGCTGGTGGCACTGGGCACATCAAATTTTTTCCCTTCCAATTCCTTCATCTTGGCCCCTATTTTTGCATAATTAGGACTGGCAAGATCTATGATATAAGCTTCCCAATTCCCATTTTTCCTGATTAGAAAGAAAGGAAACCTGGTGGATGTCTTAATTATAGTACTATGTCAACCTCAAGAATGGCCTAAGACCCATATTGTATATTTAATAGAAGTTAAGAAGCACATTTGAAAAAAAAGGATGATCCATAAGCTTCACCAATATACCTTATCACTGAATATTAAACATTTCCTTAGCCTCGACTTGCTTCTCCTTGAGATCCGTACTTGTGTATTTACTAAGAAGCTCTTATTTTTTCTTCTCCACAATCATGCACTCGATTTATTTCTCATCTAGAAGGGGCACATGGGCAACAAACTCTCTCTCTCTCTACTATTGGTTTCCCTTGTCTCTCTCTCTCTCTCTCTCATTTCTTCCACCACATCCTCCTCTTCCTTTAACAAGACCTAATTAACGACAATGAACCACCTACTCTTGACCGTCAACTTGGCCTCCCTCTTGATAGACTTGATCCTCTTTCTCTCCCTTAGTGATTTGGCCCACATCTCTCCTTCCAGAGGCCACTCGAATTTCTCCAAATACTACCCTTATCATCCCTATATCCATAATAAATAACGTCAATTTGCTTGTAAATCTCATACCGATACCTCCTATTCTTTTCCTTGGGGGATTATCAAATAAATCTTTGACATTGGGGAGGAGTTTTGTATCTTTTGGACACCAATTGTAACATGCCATATTCCAACAATCAATTGTACAAGTGGGACTGGGAAATTCCTCTCCGAATTGAAAGAGCTATTTGATAATCCCCCATAGGAGAAGAAGAGGAGGTCTAGGTATGATATTTACAAGAAAATTGATGTCAATTATTATGGCTATAGGGATGACAAGGACAATATCTTGGAGAAAGTCGAGTGGCCCGCAGAGGAGGTGATGTGAGCCAGAGCACTAAGAGAGTGGCAGAGGATCGAGTCTATCAAGATGGAGTCTAGTTTGATGATCAAGATCATGGAGGTCATTGTTGTTAATCCGTTCATGTTTGAGGAAGAGGATTATGTGGTGAAAGAAATGGGAGAGTAGTACAAGGGAAACCGACAAGATAGAGAGAGAGAGAGAGAGAGAGAGAGAGAGAGAGAGAGAGAGAGAGAGTTTGTTGCATATGTGCCCCTTTCGGATGAAAAAGAGATTGAGCACATGGTTGTGGAGAAGAAGGAACAATATATTATTAGTATATACACGAGTGAGAATCTCATGGAGGAGCACGTTGAGGACAAGGCAATGCTCAATATTCAATGATAAGGTATGCTAGTGAACCTTATGGATCATCAATTTTTTTTCAAATGTGCTTCTTAACTTCTATTAAATATTCAATAAGGGCCTTAGGTCATTCTTAAGGTTAACAAAGTATTGTAATTAAGACATCCACTAGAGTTATTTTCTTGTTGATCAGGAAAAAGGGGCATTGGGAAGTTCAAATCATAGAGTTTAGAAGTCCTAATTATGCCAAAGTCGGAGCCAAGATGACAGACTTAGAAGGGAATGAAGTTGATGTACCTAGTACCACTAGTAAGGGACCCATATACAAATACTTCAAGGTTGTGAAATTCCTCCCTGACATCAAAGAGCTAATTGATAATCCCCTATAGGCGAAGAAGAAGAGGTCTAGATATGAGATAATTTACAAGTGAAATGACGCCAGTTATTATGGCTACCTGAATGACGATGATGGTATCTTGAATAAAGTCGAGTGGTATGCAAAGGAAGAGATGTGATTTAGAGTGTCAAGGGAGTGGTAGAGGTTCGAGTTTGTGCACTAAATTATGAGAGGCACCAAAGAGTGACCTCTATTTTTTCCTCCACATTAAAGCATAACCTTTGCAAAATTTAATTGTGGAGGTTTGCATTTGTAGTTTGTCAATTAATTTTTTTTTCTTCTGGCCTCCCACTCACATACAAAGTTGTACATGTCAATTTGTTGTTGTCAATCCTTCTCTTGCACTCGTGATCATCGTCTCTAATTCACATACAATTGTTTTTAGGAACATATATATAGATAAAACAAATTGAAATTATAAAACACACACATATATAACCATTTTGTATTTATCAAAAACTTAAATTAATTTTTGTTTGCAAAAAAAATGTGGTAAAGTAATTGGTGCGCCTTTAATAAATAATACGCATTGTCTACACTACTCTATATTATCTGGAACACCGATGCTACATTCTTCATTAAACACACCAATATGCATCGTTAAGATGCATTGGTAAGTTCGATAATCCATGTTCACAATTTTCACAATCCTCCATGTTGTATGGTGTATTGATGCTATGTTAATAATTAAACACACTGGTATGTTAATTATTATATGTGCAATTCATTTAATTTATTAGAATGCATGGGTGGTATTTTTTCAAATATGGTGCCTCTTCTAAGACAGAGGCATGGCAATGCTCAACCCCATCCCATTGTGTGGTGATTAGTGTTTAGTGGTGCATTGTGTAGTTATAAATGCATCGCTAGCGGTGCTTCTTTTTAATTCACATAATGCACCATGTGTGGTGCTTCCTGTAAATTCACAAGACACACTGTGGGCCAAGGTGAGTTGAATGCATGAAGCGCACTGCACGAAATGTAAAAAAAAATGAAAAAACTTCCAATTTCAAGGCCATTTTAAATTTTAGTCCAATGAAAATTAAAATAAGGAGGTAACAAACAATTTACCTTGTCTTTGCATGCCCAAGGAGGCGTGACTAGCCCATAGAGGAAAATTGAAATGTTCAACTTTTACCCAAAATTGGAAAATGTTCGGAATCTACAAGGGCACTAAGGAAGAAGCATTGGAGAGCACTACAAATAGGGCTATCATAGAAGGAAGGTGAGCATCGATTCTTATGCCAGAGGTTGGAAGGATAGAAGGAAATGTGATAATTAAATTCAGTTTGGTATTTCTTTTACCCTTTCTCGGTACACCCAATAGTAATATGCACCATAATGTTCTTTGTACCTGAACCCATCGATACACTTATTTTATTTTACCCTAAATCGACGCACCATATATAGGGATGCACTATTGTGTTTTAGTATGAGTAATATGTTGTATGGATTTTTGGGTATATATATTAAAAAAATCGAGGCTATAGTGCTATTAAGTGCACCGTAATTATTTTCCAGTGCGCCACTATTGTAGACACACCAACAGTGTAAGGGTTTTTAAGTGCATCGTGGAAGGTTTATGGTTTTTTTAATTAATTTTTTTTATTGAAAAACCAATTGTTCTAACCTGATATGGTGTTTTTTTTATACACACATTGGTGCACTTAGGTTATCATAGAGCACCATGATGCATTTTATTTTTTATAAAATAAAAAATGATATTTTAGCATTGTATGTTAATAGTATTTATCGATGCACTTTATTTGTTAAGAACCGAGGAATTATGTTTATAATAGCACCAATGTGTATTGACGATTGAAGTGCACCAGTGTTAAAAACCTTTGGTCACCCACCTCCGCTATAAAAAAAATAAGGGATACGTTTTTCGTGGAGGTTCTGTATAAACCTTCACTATAAACAAATACGAGATAAATTTTTCGTGGAGGTTCCGTATAAACCTCCGCTACAAGGTGTTCTCCTTGTAGTGAATGGCTTGAGAATTTAATGGATCAATTATGACAATTGTTGTAAATGGTTAAAAAAATATAAACTCAACCAATTTTGTTGAGTATTTATGGACAAAAAGGTTTTTCAAGCAACAAATGAATAAGGTCCCATATCCACATTGGGAACTACCTCCATGAGACCAAATATAATCATATAATTTAATCAAAAGAGTAATCAAATTTTTCATTTTAACATACAAAGTCAAGAATAATAATTGTCTATTAAATAAATCTTAATTGTATGCCTCATACAATTAGTATTCTGGAAATGATATATTAATAATACATTAGAAAAACTTGGAAAAAATTCACCACAATCTAGAACTTCCCATGAAATTTCACATTAAATTCCATTCTTTGTGAAATTTCACATTAAAGGCCATACATATTACCCTATAATCATTCAAATTCCACTAGGGTCAAATGGTTGACTAAATAACCATATACCAAATTTTCCAAGGATTCCAACCTAGGCTTTCCTTTGCACAATTAAATACAATCTCCTTCAATATAATGGACTCAATCCTCTTATGGTAATATAAGTGATAATAGAGTCCCCGAGGTGTAGGACAGTCGGTGACAGAGTGTGTTGTTAAGCCACTCCGTGATGTTAAAGTTACCGGTTCGAAACCTGCGGGGACACAAAATCCAACCATGTTAAGGGTTGGTGTGGCTCAGGCCGGGTGCGATCCCTGGGTGATTTTGACGGCTTAGATGACCCTAAGTCGTGGTTTCTCAAGCCACAGGTTAATCGCAGGTCCTGCACAAATTAACAAACAAACAAAAAATATAAGTGATAATAGATAATTAACTTGTCCCATTTTTTTGTCATTTTTAGAAATTTATTAAACAATTCAATCCTACATCAACCAATCATACACAACATACAATGCAAGAGAATAAATAGTTTCTCTATAATGACTTCTTCATACCAATAATAAATCCATTCAAAGTGTTATTACTCAGACACTCCATAAAGGAAAAGTCCAACCTTACTTAAAGGGAAATCCTAAGTACACTATCAAATGAATCACTATTTTTCACATATGTGATACACTCCACACTTTAGGATAGGAAAAAACAAGCCAAGGGGAGGATCCCACGTGATCGAGATAAGTCATATCATTGTAATTTAGAGATAAGTGAGGACAAGGAATAGACACAATACCACAGAGAACACTCCTAGAAAATCTAGGTAATCAACAAACCAACCAATGGATAAAGGGGCTTTCTGAAAGTCAACCTCTAGGGGATTCCAAGTCCCCAAAGACTGGCTAGCGAAGGTATGAGAGACAATTACAATAACCTACTCACGACATTCATCTACGGTGCAAGTACCCTCGTGAAGATGGGCACCCTCCCTAGGAGTCGAGACGACGATTATGTGTGTGCCTCAAGTACTTCGTGTACTTCCCACCCATAGTCACCTATGTAGGTATCCTAGGAATGGACACTATGGTTACCACTTCACAATCAATGACCAGGTGTAACAGTCGTAGGTCAAGACCACACATATGGGCAGGGAAACTAAACCCGAAATTCCAAGAAGTGATTCCACCCAGGGAGCATTCCACTTCCGAAATACTTGTACATGTAGTAGTCCATAGACACCAAAAATAGAGAAGAGGGAACATATTTCCCACTTGTTCTAAGTGAAACCTCGTGCTTAACTCCTGTGTTAGAGGATATTTTCTGACAAATGCTTCCTGCCACTATTGAATTTTTTTTCTCTTTAGTGACTTAATTTGGTTTTTTGGTCTTGGAGAATTTACTCTCCACCCTACACCAAGACCCTAAATCCTAATATGAATCTTGGTTTGCTACAAAATAAAAATTTCTAATTGATTTCAGATTAATGTTTGTTTTAGGTTTGTTGATTATGCATGAGGATGATTATAGGTAGGTCATATGAAGCAATGTTATAAATAATGATTCAAATATTAGAGCTTGTTTACAAGTATATCAACATGTCAATGTACCATTAATCATAATTCAACCATACATCAAATGATCAATAAGATTTCTAAGCATGTACCCCTTTTGAAAGCACAAGAAAAAATGCAAATTCCAGAGATACTCAATGCATTACAACCATGTATTCATTTGGAAATTTGAATCAAAATATACTCTACTATACTCCATTAAGCTTTCGTTATGAAATGAATATTTGAGATATTTCTTTAAGGGAAAAAATTTAGCTCAAATCATTCAAACGTATATTGGGATCCAATTACTTTAAATTCTATGTTAGATTCATAAAGTTCGAGAGATAATGTTTCTTTTACAAGATGAAAACCATTGAACCATTCATCATCATTTAACAAACAATATAAGTGTATTTGATTTGGAAGTAAGAGCACAAATATCGATTCATCAAAATGAAATATGAGTGATCAAAAGGATTACCAGAAAAATACTCAAAGCAAGTGTTAGATATTGATTTAAAACATGTATACCTATTGTATAAATGTTGTATCAAAGCTTGTATCTAGTCCTAATTTAAGGGAATGAATATTCAATAAAGAAGGATTGAGTTTAAAATCTAGATTTTTTTTTTTAATTCAATGTTTGTTTGTACTACTCAACTCCATGAGAATGTACCAATCAAATTCACACTAGGCTTGGAAACAATGACAATATCAAACATTCAACCTATCAAGGATAGAGGTATCAAATGATAACCTTGTGGATGGTTTAAGTGGACAAGGGTTAGATTGATAAATCACATGAATGGAGGTCACATATTCTGTCCCAAAATGCCACAGAAACCCTTACTCGTACCTATTGCAGATTGGTTAGAGGTTCTTAAAATAGAGACAACAATATTAGACTTCTGAAATAGTATTGATGTTGTTGAATGATGATGTCACTTTACTAACCCCAATGCAAACACAAAAAATGGTCCCAATTCGTCCCTCTTTATCAAAAAATGATGGAATGATAGACTAGTGTGGAGAGTCGTTTGGTGTTATTTTGGTAGGAATAATATGTTTCTAATCAACATAACCAACTAAACAAGAACGTTTCCTAAAAAACACGTAACCCCTATAAATTATGACAATGATTCGCTAGGATTTAACCAATGAGGAAATAATAACAATCCAATCTTTCATTGAGAATATTTTTGAAGGGTCTAAAATGTGGTATAAAGTATAAGATTAAACTCATTGCGATAATCTTGAGAATGATGAGTATAGCTCAAATATTTTCTTTGGAATACTTTTCAAATAATGATCAGAAAGGGGTATGGAAGAATTATATTGAGGCAACGATCTAGGAGAAGAAGAGGCTATTTGGACATTTTTGCGGTTAGAAAGATTACTAGGATGACATGATACAAGAAAACCATGAAATGTGATCCATATTGTGCTCAGAATGAAATGAAGGCAAAGATATACAAGGAAACATACATAGACACAATAATACTCAATTTCTATTAAAAGAATGAAATATGTAGAAAATGTAAAAAGATAGAGTGAAATGAACTCGCTAGAATGGTGACAGTTTATCTCTGAGAAGATATGTGAGGACTATTCTCATTTGAAAGAATATCATTACAATGAGACTCCCAAGGCATTTTTAACATAAATAATAAATGGTGAAACCCTAAACATTCAAAACCCTAACCCTGTAAGATGAAACGCTAAAAGGATTGTTGGCCCTAATGCAGGTAGTTGATATGTCAACTTCCCTAGGGTGTAACTTTTGCATATGATCTCTATTTGGAGCGCTTGATATCTCATTGGAAAGGTCTAGTCAAGGAGTACACATTCTGATTCGCACAACAGGGACATCTATTGGGTGCTTCCACATCAAAAAAACATCGTTTAGAGCCTCAAAATGGCCCCAGAAGTTTGGGACCCGGAAAACTATAGAAAAACTGCCAAAATGGAAATTGTATGTTGAGCCAGTGGAATAGGTGGGTGTCCACCTATGTCCACTTGGATTAGTTCTCCCTTGTTAGGAAGAAATTTTCTCCACTTATTTGATGGCCCCATCAAATGAGGAAACTTCTGCTAAACTTGATTCTTGGTGAGCCACTTTCCTTGGCGTAGTAGTTTCCCTAATTTGACAACCTGATAGAGTTGGATCTTTTGATGGCGGGTTCCCTTAACCTGTGTTTCCATGATCCGATTGATGGTTTCTTGTTCCATGCAGTTGGGGTTGAGCTGTGTGGAAAATATGGTCAAAGGAGGTCCACATTAAATACTGGGTGTAATCCAAGG
The DNA here is from genome assembly GCA_000966675.3 of Picea glauca. Taxonomy (NCBI): domain Eukaryota; kingdom Viridiplantae; phylum Streptophyta; class Pinopsida; order Pinales; family Pinaceae; genus Picea; species Picea glauca. The sequence continues at coordinate 797,351 of JZKD02S0962245.1, forward strand.
AAGGGGGGAATACTTAACTCAAAAGAATTGTCAATCCAGTACCTTGGTGATGGTGTAAGGTCCATAGAGAAGTGGTTGCATCTTCCGGTGGGACCGTAGAAGGTGCTCTTTATGAAAATTTAACCAAAACTTCTCGCCTACCTGAAACTTGTAGGGAACCCGATGTTGATCATGGCCTTGCTTGTACTTAGCATTGACTTTCTGCAAAATATCATGGGCCTGTTGGAAGATGTGTTGAATCCATTCAATGAATTTGGTGGCCTTTTCGGCCTCATATTGAGAATTGGAATATTCCACCTCTATGAATGCAAGGGGAGGTTCTACATCAATGGGACCTAATGGTTGAAAACCCAAGCCCACCTAAAAAGGGATGTAGTCGGCCAAGCTATGGAGTGCTATGTCATAGCGATGTTGGACATATGGAAGGATCTCATCCCATGTGTGTGGATTCTTGGAGTTGTACATGCACAAGAGATGCATGATCATAATATTGACGACATCTGTCTTTCCATCATTCTAAGGGTAGAAGGAAATGGATTTGGTGAGCTTGGTGTCCAATAGTGACCAAAGGATCAACTAGAATGTGCTCAAGAATATGTTGTCCCGATCTAATATGATGGTATGTGGTAGTGTGAAGTGTACCCATACAAGTTTGAAGAAGATATTGGTGATTTCCTTGGTTGTGATACTCTTCTTGCAAGTGGTCAAAATTTCCATCTTAGAGAACCACAATTACACAGTTGTTTCCATGCTTGATGGAGGGGAGAATTGACATGTAGTCCATTGATATGGATTCCTAGGGCCCATCAAAAGTAGGCAGAGGGGTGTAGAGAAAGGCAATGCAATATATGATGTACTTAATAACATCCTATCAAAGATTTGGTTAGTAGAAATACTTATGTAGTGTCTTATCCACGCCAAAGTGTCCTACCACCCAACTATAGTGGATTCCCAAATCAACTTCACATGCTCGCTTGAAGGAATGTAGTGATGACCTAGATGGCATAACATTCCATACTGAATATGGAATTTGACAATGACTGTGCATGTTACTAACATTTGGTAGGTTGTAGTGAAGTTAGGATCGTTTCCATAGAGTTGGGACCACTTGGAGGTCTCATTCCTACAAGAGTCAAGCACCATGGAAACTGGAGGTCAACTGAGGTAGTCAACGACGCGATTGGTGATCCCTTTCTTGTACTTAATGTTGTAAGTATGTGGACCACTTTCTATCGTGGTCATTCTACAATTTTCCTTGTGTTTGCATGACTTGCAGAGGCCTATGATTCGTATAGACGATTGTCTCCTTTCCTAGAATGTAATGCTTCCATTGGAGACATGATTTTATTTGTCATATGTGGGGTACTTACAGAAAAAATATGAGAGTGTCTCACTATGATGGGCTAGAGGATGACCATGCTAAGTGGGAATGGCACCAACAACATAATTGGAAGTATCGGTCTTAATCTCAAATGGTTGTCGTAGACTGGGTAAGGTAGGCACTGGGGATGAGCATAAGAGATGTTTCAGATCATCAAAATATTTCTTCTATGATCTTCCCCACACAAATTTACCTTTGCAACCACCCTTGCTCACTTGGCTAAGATCCCATGCGATATGGGAGAACCCAAATATGAATCTGCGATAGAAGTTGGCAAGGCCTAAGAAGCTTCGAAGCTCGGTTAGTGTTGTCGAGGCTAGCCAGTCACAAATGCCTTGGATCTTGGATGAATTGACATGAAAAACTTGCTCATCTATAATGTATCTGAGGCATTGGACCTTGTTCATTCCAAAGGATAATTTCTCTAAGTTAGCATATAACTTTTTTCGTCGTAGAGTGTGGAGGACCTATTGAATGTGTTGCAAGTGTTCTTCCCAAATCTTACTAAAGACGAGGATGCCATCCATATTTACAATCACAAAAAGAATTGGTGAATGGTCGCAAGGTTTCATCCATCAACCTCATGAATGTTTTTGGCACATTTGTCAAGCCAAAGGGCATGACCTACCACTCGAAAATACCTTCTTTAGAATTGAAAGCAATCTTCCATACATCAGTATGTTCTATGGGGACCTGATGATAGTCAGACTTCAGATCAATCTTATTAAAGTACTTGGCCCCCTTGAGTTGGTAAATAAGGTCATCAATTTAGGGAATTGAGTATCAATTCCCGACTATGATTTTTTTCATAGCTCTGTAATCAATACAAAGTCGCTAAGTCCCATATTTATTCTGTACGAGCTCAATTGGGCTTTCACAGGGTGAGTATCTTGGTTGAATGTGCTTTTTTTGGAGCATCTCTTGGATTTGGCACTTGATTTTCTCATTTTCTAGGAGAGAGTGTCAATGCACTAGCCCATTAAGAAAATATGTTCCTAGAGTTAGCTCAATTGAATGCTTGACCTGATAGTATAGAGGCACCTCAGTAGGTGAGGTGAAGATGTCTCGATATTCTTCCAAAAAAATTTCCACTTTCTTCTGTTGCATAGAGGAGACCTATGTAGAGACCATGGATGTGGCTACAACCTTCCATTCACTCTAAGAGAGAATAATGAAGAGGACAAATTTCCTAGTCTCGGACATGACCTTCCTGCACTGCTTAGATGAGACCAAATAAATTGTGGTAGATGGAGATATCTTTGGGATCCTGTACAATTGTCTTCCCACAATAACAATGACACTATGAGGTCTAGACTCATATACTGAATGTCATTTCCACATATATGGATGGCCTAAAATAACATCACAAAATTCAAGTGGGGAAACATATCACAATACCTCATCCTTGAAAGGCCTGATGTCATATGGTAGGTGATATTGTTGGCTAACGTGGAGATATTGTCCATGGATGAGCCACCTAATATTGTACGGTGGTGGATGTGGTGTTTTCAAAAACTCCAACTGCTTCATGACCTCTGTTGAGATGAGGTTTTTTTGGCTTCCACTATCAATAATAAAATGTAGCAGAGCACCCTTAATGCACATCTATGAGTGAAAAAGGCACTTACCTTCATCCAACTCTTCTTTTTCATTTGGTTGGATCTTGGTGGTAGCGACTGCGGCATTAGGTTCTACATCAATGATCTGATTCACCTTATATAGCTCTGAATTAGATTCTGAGCCTAGATTTGAATATGAGGCTTTCATCTCATCCACCAATTACTACTTTGAGTGACATTCATCGGTGTTGTGCCAGGGGATTTTATGGAATTTGCACCATTTCCCAATGTCTTTCTTTGTGTTCCCATTACCACTTTGTTTGCGGCTTAAACTCATTGTCCTACAATTTTCCACCCTTTCTTTATCCTTTGTTTTGTGTGTTGGGGTTTCCTTTGTTTTTCTTTTTCTATGATGCATTATTAGATCCAAATTCTCACTCATTCCTATGCTTAAAGTTTTCCTCTATTTTGACAACATATTGATAAGTGGCTCCCAATGACTTGATGTCCAAAAAATCCATTTCTGTTTGGATGTACCTGTGTAGGATACCATGGTATTTTAGAATCAAATTTTGCTCGGAGTCTTTGATACCCAACTTGGTGCACAATGTATGGAAGATATTTTTGAACTATGCCATTGTTTGGTCCCTCTCCTAACAGAGTGTGGTCCATTTCATGTACTAGTCGTCATAGTTTCCATCAGGGTAATATTTTTCCTTGATGGAATCCTTTAAAGTGTCCCAAGTGGGCTCAGCCCCAAATATTCTAGACTCCTCTGTGGATTTTTTCTCACAGTAAGTCTCCCACCAATGTTTGACATGGGGGACCACCTTAAGGAGTCTAAAGGTGATCTTTTTCCTATTGGAAAAATTGTGGACAGAAAAATAACCTTCTAGTAGATTTAACCACTTTTCCAAAGAATCTGCATATATCCGAAATTCAAATATGGGAACATAAAAATTAGCGTATACCTTGAAGGGGGTGACACCTCCAAAGTGACCACTTGATGAAGATGTTTTTTTTTGTTTTCGACAACTGTTGAAGGATTTTGGAAAATTGATCCATCATATCGTTCCTCTATTTTGTGAGGACTTTCGTGAGAAACAACTTAATAGGATCTCATGCTCCCTCATATCTATGTTTCTCTTCCATGGGTGGTTGTCGAATTCGGTGAGGAAGGTCTTCCAAAGGCTCGACCAGTTCGAGTCCCGATGCCTAATACCCTAAACTCATTGGAGACATGCACAAAGAAATAGATAAAGAACAGATCACTCTGATACCATTGATCTAGATTATGCTCAGAATGAAATGAAGGCAGTGATATAGAAGGAAACACACAAAGATATTACAAGAAACACAGAGAGAGAATAATACTCAATTTACATTAAATAATGAATTCTACAAAAGCTATAATTTAAATACATAGTGAAATGAACTCGCTAGAATGGTGGCAACTTATCTCTAAGAATAGATGTGACGGCTACGCTCATTCACAAGAACATAATTACAATGAGGAACCCAAGGAATTTTTAACATAAATCATAAATGAGAAAAACTTAAACATCCAAAACCCTAACCCCAAAAGATGAAACGCCAAAAGGTTTGTGGGCCCTAATGGTGATAGTTGATACGTCAACTTCCCTAGGGCATAAATTTTGCATACAATCTATGTTTGGGGTGATTGATACCTCGTTGGAAATATCTAGACGAGGATTACACATTAAAAATGGACCAATTCAATCCTTTTCCACTTATTATGGCATTCCATGTTAAAAAACATCATTTAGGGCCTCAAAATGACCCCGAAAGTTTGGGACCTGAAAAACTACCAAAATGGAAATTGTATGTTGAGCCATTGGAATAGGTTGGAAACCACCTATGTCCACTTGGATAATAGTGACTCCTCAAAGGGGTAATATTCCTCATATTTGATTTGGATTCCAGGCCCATATTGCATATCAGTATAAGGGCATGAAGATATGGTTGTAGATGAAGTAATATTGGACTTGCAATAGAATAAAAGATAATCCTAGGGTTTGATATGATTGATATCGCATGATCTATACTTGTGAAAATCCCACCACAAGTCCCCCAAATCTTTCATAACTATGGAATATCCTACCACTGTCACCTTAGTGATAACTTCCCTCATTTTAGTGATGGAAGAGGTCCAACACAACGGAGGATTTTGTGGTGAACTCAAGGGATCAAAGTAGCAAGTATAGTATCCAAGCCTACCACCCCCTCTCTTGATCACTGAATAAAATTTCTAGGTCAAGGAAAGATAAGAGGTATAAGTTTGTTGGAGTACCTTCCCAAAACAAGAACACTTTATAGCATGTGTATGATTATTTTCAAGTTAAAACAAGCAATAAATGCCTCTTAAAGACACTAGACATGAAAATTTTCTATGAATATTATGAATTTGTAACAATGAATAGTTGTACAACAACAATAAATAAATTATAAAATCATCAACAATTATTGATCAGAAATGAAACAATTGACAAGGAGAACTTAGCATAAATCCACTAGAAAAATATCCAATTGTTAGATGCAATTTTTGAATGAGTTTGACCACCGATAAATGAGTGTATGAAGAAAATTAAAGTGTTATCAGGTAGTTGTAGAAAATATTTGCAACAACAACAAGTTTACTAGCAAGTTGGTCAATATTAGTGTTAGTAATGTTAGTAGAGAGATTAAGAGAGTTTTAGGAGAGTGTTTGTTGATCAATTTCACCACAAGAGAGCTATGTAACCAGTGCCTTGGGGATATGGAGTCTTTATAACAACAAATGCAACCATACTTGAAGAATAAACTAGTAGAAACTAAGAGGTAGGGTTTAAAATATAAGGTGTTAGCACATTAGGGCCTTAGGATTTAAACCTTAAAGAGAAGGATTGCTAGAGTGCAAGAACATTTGCGCTCTAGAAATCTTTTCTCCCTTCTTAATGCTTCAACTAGGTCAAAATCAAATGTCTAGGGATAAAATCCTAAAGTGCTAGAGCTTTAGGGATTTAGGATACTAACCCTAGCAGTAATGCTTCACCAATTTTGAACAAGAATAACCTTGTGAGAGGAGGAAGCACTTATTCTCCTCTCTTAGGGTTTTACCAAGCAAGATGTCTATCTTAAAGTAGCAAGTTCATCGTGAAACACAACAACATAAAGATAAAATGCAGAAAAATCACTTACTTTAGTCAATATACCATGAGACAAAACCCTAATTGCATAAATTCCTCTTCAAAATCAGAAAAACCATTCACAACTTGATCCTCCAAGAATACCACATAAGTATAAGACCTAGATAGTCCCAAAGAGGGAGAAAATTTCAGACTTGTTCTCTCACAAATGAGAGAAGTTATGATGATAAAAATTAAATGAGCGTTTGCCCTTTTATATGAGGCAACCCTAAACAATTTGTCTACATAATTTTTCAACTACAAAATAGAAAGAGGGCCAACCCCATTAATTTGCCTCTAATAATATGCCAAAATACAAAATACATCCATCAAAACCCTAAAAGGGTGATGTCATACCCTAGAAGGGTGACACAATGCTCAAAAGTGTGACATCAAGGCTCAAGGAGTGAGATGTTGGGCCTACATAGGTCGCATGGCATGATCTAGTGCGTAAAGGATGTGAAACAAGGTTTCCTCTAACTCCAACCCATGTTAAAGCATCTTTGGAACCACACCATCCATCAAACCCTAGCCCCAAAAGGTGATGTCAAGGCTAGAGGATGACGTCATAGGCCTGCAAAGGCCATGTCCAAGTGCAAGAGGAATGCAATATTGTCTCCAAGTGATGTTAAGGTGCCTCGAAAGGCAATGTGCTCCATCCTCTGTGCACAAGAGTTCTGGGGTGCTCTGCCCAGCATGTGGGATTATAGTCCATATGAGTGGCATAATGACCAGTACTAATCAAACCAATCCCATATGTCCATCATCCAAAGTCTTGAAAATGTGAGAGCCATTGTCTTAGGATGTTGAGTCACTAGATGACCCACTTCTCTCCATCACACGTGCCAAATTCCTACAATAAAGGCACAATGTCTTGGGTGCAATCCTAGGACATCCCTCAAGAACCATGTCAAGGCCATTCAAATCAAAGCAGAATATAAGACAAGGTAAACCAAAGTTCATAAGAAATATTAGTCCTTAAGACATGTAAAGTAAGTTGCAACTTAAAACATAATCCAAGTGAAATTATTCACCCCAGTATCCCCTTCAAGTATCACACCATCTAGGACCCCATGTGAGTTACCAGGTTTAAGTATGGGAGGGTCTTCATCCAACCCTATTAGGTGTGACATCTAGACAGGAAATAAAATAACCCAAGTAGAAGGGATAGGTCTTGAGAGTGACAAGGGAAAGTAAAAACCCATGAAGAGTAAGTGTGAATGTGATATGGTATTAGGCTTACTTCATGGCTTATGATATCCATTTCTATGAGCTCCTTTGTAGAGGTGGCACTTCCTTGCTTGAGATAGCCTTTCCTTAGTACTTTTTACATTATGAATCCCTTATTTTCCTTTTGATACCCAATTATCATTTGTAAGTCCCCTTTATCAGGTTTCAAGCTTCATTCCTTTACTTTTTACTAGGCAGTAGTCCTTTATAATTGGTGCATTCATTTGCATCCAGTTAGGGGAAATTACCATTAGAGAGGGTAGAGCTCACGCTGGATTGAGGATTTTATGGTGGCCTTTATAATTTAGCAATAAAATATACATAGAGCAGCTGCATCATCCTCTGGGCATTCAACCCCTTCTTCTCATGAGAGCATGGACCATAGTTGAAGTTTAGGATATGTGAAAGGATTCAAGATGGAAAGCATCAAGTATGATGGGGAACATAACGTTACCCTTGGGAGCCCCCCCCAGTATTACCCCTTTTTCCTGGGCGGTGACATAACAGGACTAGGGCACATAAGTTGAACACCAAGGTGAAACAAGAAAACCGACACAATTTACCAAACCAATGATCCATTATCTAACTTCAACCAAGGATATTCACCCACATGCCTGATAAGTTAAGCACAAAAATATTCATGAAATAAGGATTAACATACCTCATGGTGACAATGGGCTACCATCTCCCATAGTCTGGATTGCTTGAATGTGATGAACCTTGGTTGATGCAACTGGGAGGCAAATCAAGGGGCATGTTGGGTTGCATATATGGATATCTTGATCATCATCACAGTGTAGATCATGTTATCCATTGCGGGCCTTGAAACATGATCTCCTCCAGTTACCACTAGGCATGGGGGGTAACAAGGTTAATATAGAAAACTAATGAACACTTCTAAACCCACATATGCTAGCTTAGTGTTAACATGCTAGATTAGGGTTAACATTCTAGATTAGGGTTACTAATGAAGAAAATCAACCAACCAGAAATCAAAGAAGTTTTGCAATTAAGCTCGAGAAATTGAAAACAATGATGGGTAATTTTTTTTTTAGTTGAGTTGATTGAATATTTAATGGAAAACAAACCTACCATTGGGCCATGGGGTCCTTGTCTCTTTGTGATATTCCCTGATAAAAAATTATTGGTGTTTTCCCTCACCTAAGGCTAGGATAAAAGAACCAAACTAGAGAAGGAGAGGGTTACTAGATTGAAGGAGGTTGAAGAAGAAAAGGAAACAAACAACCAATTCATTTAAGGTTTTTATAAGCAATAGTGAACTAATAAGAACAAATCATAACAATCTTGTTCTTAAATACATTCATGAGCATGCTTAAAAATTCTTAGAAAAGAAAAGAAATAGATATAACTCCTACCTCCTTGGCTTGTCCTTCCCTAGTTCTGTATCAAAGGAGATATCCCAATCGATCTCGTTAACAAAAAAATGTGGAACACCACTTGAAAAAGAAAGACACTAGACAAATAGCAAGAACTCATTTCTTTACTCTCCAATGAAACCAAAACGAAGAGAGAAACCTCTTTTATAGGAGAAGAGGTGCCTCAAAACCATTTTACAATACCAAGTGCTAGCTCAAAACCATGATCTCAAAACCATTTGCTTTAATAAAACCATGAGAAAAAACAAAATAATAATAAAACATATGGATAGTTTTCTCGTGAAGTACAACATCCCTTTAGAAAGGGTCAAAATACAATAAAATATATTCCAAGCGAGGTGCACCCATCCAAAAATGATGTAAATTCCTATAAGATGGTCAAATGGTGAATTCAAATAGATCCAATGTCCACATGGATGACTCCCTAATCAAGCAAATTCCCCAAGGTGAAGAACGTTCTCGATAAAGGGTGACATCATTTTCCAAGTGTGAGTCGTCCAAGTGATTAAGTGCCTTTCAATAGCCACATGTGAGCTCAAAAGGATAACACCCCACAAGTAAATGTCTAAAAATGTTCCGTGTCATCCAAATTTTCTAGGTCATCATGTGCCATCAACCTAAAAATGCCTTAAATACCCCCCATGTGTGAGCCAAAGAGGAATACATAATGCATGAGTATGTCGTGAAGTGTCCAACTGAGCAAGGAGGATGCATACAAATGGTCCAAGTGGCACGTGTGAAGACATGACATCCATGTCATTTCTTGATGTATTTTTGTAGATCCCAATGTGGGTACATGTATTGATGCAGTACACATATCCCAAGGTATATGTCATGGATCCCAATGTCTATAGATATGGTAGTATAAGAGTACATAGATCCTGATGTAGCATCACAAATCTCAAGGTAGTATCATGGATCATAAGGTATGGTACATGTGTTTCAAGGCACAATATGATCCAGGTGGATATTGGTGGCCACCCGCATATTCCACTTGGACCCCCACCATTGTCTCTTTCAGTTTTTCAGCTTCCTTAATTGTAGCACAATTTACTATTTTTGGTAGTTTTTCAGGTCTTGAACTTTCAGAGCCATTTTGAGTCCCTAAACGACGTTTTTTGGGCATCAACCAATTAGGTGATGAATATTAGTGTACTCCAAACCATGATATTCGTTGTCAGCAGTTTTAGTCCTCAGATAGATCTTTCTAACGATGTATCATATGCGTCAAACGGATATAGTATGCTAAAGTTACGACCCCGGGAAATTGATGTACCAATTTACCCCGATGGGGCCCATATTCTGGCGTTTCATCTCCTAGGGTTAGATTTGTGGATGTTTAGGGTTTACATTGTTTCTCAATAACATATAGGCCTTTGAGCCTCATTGTAACATAGAGTTCAGAGGCCTATAGTCACCACATCTCTTCTCAGAGATAAGCTACCAACGCCCTAACTAGTTTATTTCATTTTTGTCTGTAAACAAATCTCAGTTCTTTGATATTAATGAAAAGAAGTGTTATTTCTATTGCATCTTTGTATTCATGGTTATTTGTGTATTTTGTTGTGTTCCTACATAAATTTGGATCAATGGTATCAGAGCGGTCTTCTCTTTCTCGATCTTTCTTTGCATGTCCCATAAGTAAACTTTGAAATTCCCATATTTGATGGCCAAATAGATGCAGCCGTCGTAGATAGATGGTTGAATTTATTAGAAGGATATTTCTTGGTTCATGACTTTTCCGACCGAGAGAAGATTATTTTTTCACTACTCAAAGCCGCCCCCCATGTCAAGGATTGGTGGGAAACCTACTATGAGAAAAATGATGAGGAGGAACCCTCTCTGTTCTTGGTCGTACCCACTTGGAATTATTTCCGAGACACCATCAAGGAACAATATTATCCCATGGGGAGCTATGAGTACAAGTACATACAATGGACTATGCTGCGGCATCAAAGGGATCAAGATGTGCATGAGCTCACGAATATGTTCCATACCCTACGCACAAAGTTGGGTATCAAATATTCGGAGAAACATTTGGTGTTGAAGTACTGTAGTTGTCTACACATATACATTTAGGAGGAAATGGATTTCCTCGACATCTCCTCGCTTGGTACGACATACCAGTATGCTGCTATGATTGAGAATAAATTCAAACAAAAGAAGCGATACTTTGGATCTGCGAATCAAAAGCAAGAGAAAGGTTCCCCCAAACCATAGAACAAAGGAAAAATCCAAGGCATGGTGACTCAAGACAACCTGCCAAAGACAAAAGAAAAGAACAACACCACGAATCTGAAGAAGGACATGGGAAAGTGGTGTGAGTTCCATAATAGCTCCACTCACAACAAAAGTGAGTGTCGGGCCAAACAATCACTGGTGGCCGAGATGAGGGCTTCTGAATCAGATGCATGCTCCGACACTGAATCAGAACTCGAGAAGGGGAATGACAGAGGGAATTATATTATCGATGTAGAGCCCAATGCCACTTTTTCCACCACGAAGATCCAAAAGGAAGAACCGAAAGATCCAGAGGAGGAGGAGCATCTCTTCCACTCCCAGATGTGGGTAAAGGGTTCCCCGCTACAGTTCATTTTCGACAGTGGGAGCCAAAAGAACCTCATTTCAGCAGAGGTCATGAAGAAGTTGGGCTTGCCGACCACAACAAACCCACATTCGTACACCATTGGGTGGATTCACCAAGGAGGGGATCTCCGCTTCATCCAATAGTTTCGCCTTCCCTACAGTATCAAGCCCTTCACCAATGAGGTATTATGTGACATTGCTCCTCTTGATGTTTGCGATGTATTATTAGGCCAACCATACTTGTGGAAGCAACATGCTATGTATGAGTCCTGACCTCTGTTATTGTTACCTTGGGAAATAATTTGTACAGGATACCAGAGGTACCACCGCCTATCGCTATCTCTTTGATTACTGCAAAACAATGCAGTAAGCTCATTTCCAAAAATGGGAAATTTGTTTTCCTGATGATCCATCCTTAGGGAAAGAATAATATCGTGGCCACGACCTCCAGACAGGGATCCTCCACATGACAACAACAAATGGACAAGGTCGTGGAGGAGTATCGGGACATCTTCACCTCACCTGCAGGGGTGCCTCTATACTGTCAGGTCAAGCACCCCATCGATCTAACCCCAGGTGTGTCGTTGCCCAATGGATCGATCTATCGACACTCTATTATGGAGAACGATGAAATCAAGAGCTAGATTCAGGAGCTATTGCAGAAAGGTCACATCCAACCAAGTTCATTTCCTTGTGGGAGCCCAATCATGTTGGTGTAGAATAAGGATGGGACTTGGAGACTCTATATTGACTATTGGGCACTGAACAATATCACTGTCCGGAATAGGTACCTAATCCCACAGATTGATGAAATTTAGGACCAACTCAAAGGGGAGAAATATTTTAGCAAGATCGACTTGAAGTCCAGGTATCACCAGGTACCAATCGAACCGTTCGATATATGGAAGACTGCCTTCAAAGCCAAGGAGGGCCTTTTTGAATGGTTGGTCATGCCTTTCGGGTTGACGATTCCTCCCGCAATCTTCATGAGGTTGATGGATGACATCTTCCAGCCATTCACCAACTCATTTGTAGTAGTGTACTTGGATGACATCCTGATCTTCAACCAGACTTGGGAAGAGCACCTCCACCACATCCGATAGGTCGTCCAAACACTACGAAAACACAAGTTGTGTGCCAATTTGGAGAAGTGCACTTTTGGAATGACCCAAGTTTAGTATCTAGGATACATTATTGATGAGCGTGGGGTGCATGTGTATCCAACCAAGATCCAAGTCATATGGGATTGGCCAGCGTCGACCACTCTAACAGAGCTTCGCAACTTTCTGGGTCTTGCTAATTTCTACCACAGGTTCGTGTTGGGATTCTCTCATATCACTTGGCCCTTGAGTCAAGTCACCAAGGGAGGAGCGAAAGAAAAATTATTTTGGTCAGAATCTCAACAGAAAGCATTCGTAGAATTGAAACATTACCTCTGTTGTGCCCCAGTGCTCACATTACCAGACTTGCAACAACCATTTGAGATCGAGACAGATGCCTCTGACTATGCTATTGGGACAATTCTTACACAATAGGGACATCCAATGGCATATCATAGTGCGACATTGTCCAACACAGTCCGAAAGTATCCCACTTATGACAAAGAAATGTATTCCATTGTGCAGGATTGTTGACAATGGAAGCATTACATTTTGGGTAAGGAAACAATCATCCACACAGACCACTAACCCTTGCAGTTCATAAGACACAAGGGAAGCTGCAGAACAATCGCCATCATAAGTGGTCCACATATCTGACACAGTGTCATTTGAACATCAAGTACAATAAGGGCAACACCAACAATGTTGTAGACTGCCTTAGTTGACCACCGATCGTGGCGATAACCACCATGCTCAACTCTTGTGGGCACGAGACTTCTGATTGGTTGCTTCTCTACAAGAGAGATCCAGATTTCAGCCACACATACAAGACGCTCTTGGAGGGTAACCGATTTCCAAATTTTCACCTCTAGGATGCACTACTATGTCACCTGGGACACCTTTGTGTTCCTTCGAGTGAGCGTGCCAATATGATTTGGGAAGAAAAATATAGTTGGGTCATTGGACATTTCGGGGTCAAGAAAATAGTGGCAGTACTGCAGAAGTATTTTTATTGGCCAAACCTTCGACAGGATGTCGGGAAGTACATCAGATCCTGCACTACCTATGTCATTGTCAAACCGACCATCAAGAAGCAAGACCTCTATACTCTGTTGCCTACCCCCAGTCGACCTTGGGAATCCATCTCCATGGATTACATGTCGGGCCTTCCTTCTACTAAGCATGGAAACGACTGTGTTTTTGTGGTCGTCGACAGATTCTCGAAGATGGCCATTGTGGCAGCCTACAAGAGGAATATCACAGCAGAAGCCACTGCTAAACTCTTCTTTGAACGAGTGTGGGTACACTTTGGGATCCCACCGTCTATCATCTCAGATCGGGACAACAGGTTCCTCAGTACATTTTGGTCCAGCCTCTGGTCAATGTTGGACACCAAGCTCACCAATTCCACAGCTTTCCATCCCCAAACTGATGGTCATACAGAGGTCGTCAACAGGATGATCGTGCACATTTTGTGCATGTACAACTCAAAGCATCCATGCACATGGGATGAGATCCTTCCCTATGTACAACATAGCTATAACCGGGCCCTCCACAGCTCATCCGACCACAACCCCTTTCAGGTGGGCTTGGGATTCCAGCCATTATGTCCCATTGACGTAGCCATACCATTTACATCTACTCAGGCTAATTCGGCTCATGTCCAGTCTGAAGCTGCCAAGGCAAACAACTTCATTGAGCGCATTCAACACATTCACCAACAGGTTCATGACATATTGGACATAGCCAATGCTAAGTACAAGTAGCGGCATGATCAACATCGGGTGCAACACAAATTCCAGGTGGACGACAAAGTGTGGCTACATTTGTAGAAAGAGCGCCTCACTGGACCCCACCACAAGCTTCGCCCGCTTCGATATGGGCCATACACCATCACCAAGGTTGTAGGGGGCAATGTCTTTGAGCTCAGTATCCCACCATTCCTTGGTCTGCACCCAATGTTCAATGTGGACCACCTTCGGCCTTACTTTCCACCTCTAATGGACACATCTGACATGGCAGAACAACTCACACCAATAGAGTTAAACCTAGACTACATGGAACAAGCCACAATTGATCGAATTATGGACACACAGATCAAGAACACCCGTCAACACAGGATCCAGCTATATTGAGTTGTCAAAGCAGGCCAACTCCTTCACTAGGGCAAGTGGCTCACGAGGGACCAAGTTAAGAAGTTTCATCATCTCATGGGGGAAATCAATGCAATGGGGACCATTGCTTCTTAAGGGGGGAGGAATGATGTAGGTGGATATTGGTGGCCACCCGCCTATTCCACTTGGACCCCCACCATTGTTTCTTTCGATTTTTCAGTTTCCTTAATTGTAGCGCAATTTACTTTTTTGACAATTTTTCGGGTCTTGAACTTCCAAAGCCATTTTGAGGCCCTAAACGACATTTTTTTGGGCATCAGCCGATCGACGAATATTGGGTTGTTGCGGACCCTAACATTTTCTATTAATAGTTGTAGTCCTTTGATAGATCTTTATAACGATGTATCATATGCATCAAACATAGATAGTATGCCAAAGTTACGACCCCGAGAAATTGATGTACCAATTTACCCCGACGGGGCCCATATTCTAGCGTTTCATCTCCTAGGGTTAGGTTTGTGATTGTTTAGGGTTTCAATTGTTTTTGAGTAACATATAGGCCTTCGAGCCTCATTGTAACACAAAGTTCAGAGGCCTGTAGCCGCCACATCTCTTCTCAGAGATAAGCTACCAATGCCCTAGCTAGTTTATTTCTATTCTATTTGTAAACAAATTTCAGTTCTTTGATATTAATGAAATGAAGTGTTATTTCCGCTGCATCTTTGTATTCATGGTTATTTGTGTATTCTGTTGCGTTCCTGCATAAATTCGGATCACAATACCCACTCGAAATGATGGGTTTAACTTCCTAGCAAATCATTGACTGGTGGCACCTGGTGACAATCTCTTAGCAAAACATAATAAGGGGGTTAATTTATTACTTGCCTAAGTATTACCTAGGGGAATATTATTAACCATTATACATGAATCAAATCCTAAGAAAAACCCATATTTCGTGAGTATTTAGGTGAAAGATAGAGAAATACTATTCTTGAAAGTTGGTTATTGGTATCACAAACTTTGAAGCATATATTTATGTCCAAGTAGATTATTGTGTATAAGTATGTGATGATTTCACTGGTAAAGTATACAGATTTGGATTTGAACTTGTGACCTCTTAGAAAAAAAACACATGTTCTTAACCATTAGACCCACTCAAATTATATATGATTTGCTATTAGCTTCCGCTAGAAACATTGAACTAACTTTATAATACATTTTTTTTTTAATTAAAACCATATATATTCTGTATACTGTTATAATAATAGCTACAAGAAGCTTTAATGCTTGAAAAAATAAAAATCCAGAGTCAAAAAGCCTTTATTCAGTGTAACTTCACCATCCTTACTTGGCAACCGCTTGTGGACAAGTCTTTTACAGAAGAGCATCAATCGGATTTCAAAGATCCGCATGGTATTTTTTCTTCCAAAAGGCAGGCCATCTATTCCACCTTTTATTTGCCGTCTCCGCGTCGACCGAGAATCCTTAAGACGTGTTGGTTCAGTGACCAGACGGAGTCGGATCGATTCTTCCTCCACTCACTCGAATGATTATTCTTCTTCATCTCTGTACTGTGCGTGAACATGAAGTTGGTGGGCGGCCATACTTTAAAACGCGGCAGACGTCTACTTGAACGTGAAGTTACGAGGTGCAATTTGTTACTTGTATTACGACTTATAGGCTCCTGGAATAGAATATATTGACCGTGTTTCCATTGAGTTCGGGACACCAGATTTAATGGAGGAAATTAGGGGATTTCTCGGCTTTCCAGGGGAGCAAAGCATGGTGAGCTTAATACTGAGAACCCTTTTGCTCTACGGGCTTTTCATTTCGCTGTTCCGATATGTTTTCCCGAAGAAGGTTCAGCCCTGTTTCGACAGCAAACCCTCTGAAAAAGCTTTAACAATGGCGGATTCAGCCGAGAAGGATTCGAACGCAGCCGCGCGGGAGGAGCTGAGGAGGGTTTTCTCGACCTTCGATAAGAATGGCGACGGGCTGATCAGCCAACAGGAGATGAGAGAGTCCTTCGATAGGCTCAGGCTGTGCATGAGCGAAGAGGAATTGCTCCACACGATTGGAACCGTGGACGTCAATGGCGACGGGTATGTGGATTTCGATGAGTTCGTGACGCTGTATCGATCGATAAATGGTAAAGGAGCTCAAGAAGAAGCAGCGAAGGCGGATCATATAGACGAAGAAGCGGATCTGGCTGAGGCGTTCGGCGTTTTCGACGAGAATGGCGACGGTTTAATAACGGTGGAAGAGCTCCAGTCTGTGCTCAAGTCGCTGGGTCTCAAGGAAGGCCGAACGATCGGAGAGTGCAAGAGGATGATACAGAAAGTTGACAAAGATGGTGATGGGGCGGTCAATTATATGGAGTTTAAGGAGATGATGAGCGCAGGGTTTGGGAAGATTTAGCCATCAAATTTTATATACTGTTGCAGCAGAGATCTGATTGAATTGAGTTCCCTGGTTTTGCTGCCATTAATGTCAAGGATTTGTTAGATGCTGCAGATTGTAAGTTGAAGTGCAGAGCTCTGTATGTGCATATAATTTTTTTTTTTCACTATTGTTCAGTCAGAGATCGAAGTCTATGATTGTTTTGGTTTAAGTTTCTTGGGTGGTTAGAAATATATCTAACTCGTCAATTGGCAGGTTCCATTATATTTGTAGCTATTTGTTTCATCTGAGACCCAATCACAGATTTGGGAGGTCCAATAATTTGTAGCTATTTACTTCATCCGAGGCCGAATCACATATGTGTATATACTGGAAAAAAAAATATAATCACATACTGAGAGCTCAAAAAGAGCATCCCATTTGATGAAGATGTCTGTCTACTGTTTACAAACTGCTGTTTTTCCAGATTTAGAGGAGTTTTCCAAGTTATTGATTTTTTAAATTTTCATAATCATTTAATTTGTATAATTATTATACAGTTTGGATTGAGCTTGGTGAGCTTAATGGTTAAGAACATGTGTTTCCTTTTATAAAATCATGATTTCAAATCCAAAGGAATAAAGTATGTACACATCAGATCCAAAGGAATAGGATATATACACATCAGAGTGAAGAATATTAACATTGGATAAATGATTGACATAATCATTCAGAGTTACTGGTTGTAGCATTTGGCTCTAGCTCTACAACAATACAACAATTGATTTCCAAGATTGTAAAGGATTGTAGCATTTGACTCTAGCTCTACAACAATTGATTTCCAAAATTGTAAATGTTGAAGTTGAAAATTTATCTTTATTTTGGTTTTCAATGTTGTAAGTGTCAAAGTTAAAAATTTATTTATCATTATTTTATAGAGGAGGTTATTTGGAGATATTTTGATTTACAAGATTGTTGAAAATTTATCATTGTTTTATTGAGGAGGTTATTTGGAGTTAAAAAATTATTTATCATTATTTTAACTAGGAGGTTATTTGGAGATATCTTGATTTCCAAGATTGCAAATGTCAAAGTTGAAAATTTATCATTATTTAATTGAGGAAGTTATTTGGAAATATGTTGATTTCCAAGATTGCACATGTCACTTGAAAATTTATCATTATTTTATTGAGGAGGTTATTTGGAGATATCTTGATTTCCAAGATTGCAAATGTCAAAGTTATAAATTTATCATCAATTTATTGAGGAGGAGGTTTTTTTGGACATATCTTGATTTCCAAGATTGCAAATGTCAAAATTGAAAATTTATTTGGAAATATCTTGATTTCCAAGATTGCAAATGTCAAAGTCGAATATCATTATTTTATTGAGGAGGAGGTTATTGGGAGATATGTTGATTTCCAAGATTGCAAATGTTAAAGTTGAAAACTTATCATTTTTCTATTGAGGAGGAGCCAACCGATGGGAAGTATCAAAGAGTTGTCAAATCATTTCTCAACTTATTTCTCCCCACAACATGGTCTTGAAGGACAAGTTCACATGTATAAAGAGTTGTCAAATCATGGAAATTTTATTGTGGGTTCCTTCTATTAGATAATGCTTCATTCCCTTCCTTCCATATAAAAAACGAGATTTCAACATGAATAAAATTTTCCATGATGATTGGAATTTTACAACGAAGGTAACTTGTCTCCTAGGAGTGCACATCTCTAAGAAATATAAGTGGGTAAAGGTACACAATAGAAGGAATCAACCTAGCCCCAAGTAGAGCCTTTTCCAACTTCTAATATGCCTACCTATAGGGAACCCAACATGGTGAATAATATACACAGGGACAGTGACAATCTTAGTACAAATTTGGAATTTTACTACCAAGCTAGAGATTTAGTGTTTCGTTTTGTTGTTTTTTCTTCAACCCTTTGAACCACCACCTCCCAATGCTCTTTAGGTGAGACTTGGAAACCAAAGGAACGGGATAGTAAATTTAAAACCTCGATGTGGTTAAATATAGGACCAACCTAGCCTTCAATCCATTTAAGCATATGTCTCTATCTTTGTCTATAGTGTTGTGTTTTCTCCCACTTGATATTGGAGACAAAAATATTACAACAAATATATTAATAGCTTATAGTGTTATCCTAGGAGGTTCGATATTTTTGAACGTGAAGTGTCCATTGACTAGTTGTCTCACATTAGAGTTGGGAAATGGAATATCTTTAATAATTCCTTGGCTCAACTTATTATACAAAAATAGCCTAGGGATTCAACTACGATGACATATAAACTAGGGGCTAGTGGATGGATCTAAACATACCATTTCCTTATGATTTGCATCTATTAGTAGTTAGGCACATTGAAGCTTCAATAAAGAGAGTTTTTGTAGAAATAATTAAGGATTCAAACCCCAAATCCTTTAGCATGGCCAATACGAAAGACCACTTCACTTGATCATATGCATTTGCAAATTCAATTTCGATGAAGAGAGCATCTAGGTCTAGAGGATGAGCCCACTGCATGGCCTCTCAAGGAACAATGACATTGTCATGAATAAATAACCGTTGACTTTTTTCTTCATGTAATTTTTTTTGGTTAAGATGTTCTTGATATGAAGAGCTGGGGTCTTTACCAAAATTTTGTAAGAATCATTAAAAAAGTGATAGGCCGCCAATTTGCAATGATCTTAGCATCCCCAACTTTGAGAATGAATCAAATGAGGCCTAGATTTATGCGGGATCCCAAGGACTATTTTCTCAATGCTTCCTTATAGTCTTGTAGTATTGTTAGGATGACAAAGTTCCATGTTGCTTCATATAACTTGTGTGCCTTATCATTGAAATTTTTTTTAGGGCTATCAACAAACTTGTTAAGAGTTGATTCTTGTTTACATGCTCTTACATGATCTTTTGAGAGTTGATGTGGGATTATGTCCAAGGAATTTTGCATGACCACCTCACATTACTCTATATCTCCATGGGACTAAAACACTATATTATAGTGATTGAAAAAATCACTTTCATTTTCTTTTTGGATAGTCACTCGCCCAACTATAGTCTTGAGAGATCCAATATTTTCCCTAGTCTCCTTTATGGTCAGGTCTTTGAATTAGGCCTTAGTTATCCTATTTCTCATCTAGGCCAATCCAATTAGGTTATGAGTTGTGCCTCTCTAGGTTTGCAAGACTCCTATGTTTTTAGAAAATGCATCAACATTGTTGTGTAGGGTTGTTTTTCTTCATCATAATGGTTTCCCTATAGTGACTCAAAATCATATTCCAACACCTCCTCAATA
>JZKD02S0962245.1:817600-833607 GCA_000966675.3 Picea glauca
TGGATTTTTTCCTTCCCCCCAAAATATGCTAAGGTTCAACCATATATTTGCATGGTCATAACTGGACACTTGTCACCTTCAAAATTATATTTAGCCAGTTGGTGACTCATTCCCATCTCCCGGGAAATTAAGATAAATAAATATCCATCAATTATACTTTTCAGAATTATTAATAAAATATTCCCTTGGACTTAAGCCCCCCTTTTCGCTTTTTGGTGGATTTTATCCCCCTATATCTTTTCGTCTGATTATTCTGTGTGCAACGATGTTATTTTATTAATAATTTGAGTGTGATTACATTTTACAAGGATAGGCCCACTGGAATTTTTGCATCACGGCTCACCAGACCAATAACCACACGTAGGCTCTTCGACCTCATATATATATATATATCGATCTGATGCGCACTTCAGGGTAATCCTCGTGAACTTACTCAAGTGTGTGTAATGTTATGGAATGTGTGCACCATTCCCTTGATGTGAAATCCACGCACACTTACTCAGGTGCACACAACACTATGGAATGTGCACGCTCGTTCTTTGGAAAAAAATCCTCGTGCACTACTTGATCCAGGTGGATATCAATGGCCACCCACCTTTTCCATCTGGCTCAAAACAACTTTCTAGCAATGTTGATAATTTACTATTTTTAGCAGTTTTTTGGGTCCTACACTTCCGGAGCCATTTTAAGGCCCTAAACGACGTTTTTTGGGGTATGTTTCCATTTATAAATTTCATCATGTGAAACTATTGTAGTCCTCGGATAGATCTTTCCAACGGGCTATCATACGCCTAAAACGGAGATCGTATGCAAAAGTTACGACCCCGGGAAGTTGATGTACTGACTTACCCAAACAGGGCCCACATGACTTTTGGCGCTTCATCTCCTAGGGTTAGGTTTTTGGATGTTTAGGGTTTTTGAAACTCCTGTTTATTGTAAAAATGCCTTGAGAGCCTCATTGTAATCATCTTCTTGCGAATGAGCGCAGTCGTCACATCTCTTCTCAGAGATAAGCCGCCACCATTCCAACAAGCTTGTTTTTCGCTGCATTTCACAGTTTCAGCTTATTTCCTTATTGAATAGAAAACTAGTTTTATTGTATCTCTGTTATTCTATGTTAAGCATATGGTAATAATCTGTAGTCATTTTTTTCTGCTCATAAAATCTGGATCAGTGGTATCAGAGTGGTCTGCTGCTTGTCGTCTTAATGCATGTTCCCAACGAGGTCGGAGTACAAAGATTTGGGTCTCGAGCTTGTTTCTCTTGAGGACAAAATATCTCGCACACTTAAGAGACCTCTCATGGAAGGATAAAAGAAAGATGATGGGACAGGAGATCCTTTCAAACTGTTGATTGAGGAAGCCCTCACACAACAGAGGAACGGGATGATGGATAATTTCGCACAAATCCTTCGGCGACTACCAACAGGCGACGCATCTTCTTCGAGTGGAGGCACTGCCCCCCTTCAAGGTACAAATAAACTTCGATATTCCTATATTTGAAGGTCAGATAGACACAGATGTTGTAGACAAGTGATTGAATCTACTAGGAGGGTATTTCTCTGTCCATAACTTTTCGAATAGAGAAAATATTACTTTTGCGCTCCTCAAAGACGTTCCCCATGTCAAAGATTGGTGGGAAACTTTCTGTGAGCAAAAGGAAACAGAGGAACCCTCATTATTTACAGTCAGGGCCACCTAGGAATCCTTCAGGGATGCTATTAAGGAACAATACTACCCTGTCAGAAGTTATGATGACTTGTATACCAAATGGACCACACTATGGTAAGAAAGAGACCAAGTAGTGCCAGATTTCACAAATATCTTCCACACCTTGTGCACCAAGCTGGGTATCAAATATTCAGAGAGACATCTGGTGCTCAAGTATCATGGTGCTCTGCATTGATACATCCATACCGAAATGGAATTTCTAAACATATCAGCCTTGGGCGCGGCCTACCGATATGCCGTCAAAATCGAGCAGAAGCTCAAACAAAAGACACGACAATTTGGGTCGGGGAACCCCTCACAACAAAATCCAGGAAAGGGAGGCTCCAACCCACAAAACAAAGGACAAAGAAAAGATGGACAGTATCAGGACAACCAGTCCAAGCCACAAGCAAAGAAGGATGTCGGAAAGACAAAGAAAGATACCGAAAAGTGGTGCGACTTCCATAAGAGCCCTTGGCATAACACTACTGACTTTCGCTCAAAGCAGACGCTAGTGGCCGAAGTGAAAGCCTCTGAATCAGATGTCGGTTCTGACTCTGAGTCAAAACCAGAAAGGCGAAGACGGATCATTGATGCGGAACCTAGTGCCACCGTTGCTACCACCAAGATCCATCATGGTGAACCAGATGAGCCAGAAGAAGGAGAGCACCTCTTCCATTCACAGATGTGGGTAAAATGCACCCCACTTCACTTCATTGTTGATACTGGTAGCTAGAACAACCTAATCTTAGAAGAGGTCATCAAGCGGCTGGCCCTGCCGACAATGCTGCACCCACAACCCTACACCATTGGATGGCTCTGCCAAGGAAGCGCTCTCCATGTCAGCCAACAGTGTCGACTGTCTTATGGCATCAATCCCTTCAAAGATGAGGTATTGTGTGATGTTTCTCCTCTCGAAGTTTGTGATGTTCTTTTGGGCCAACCTTATTTATGGAAACATCATGCTATATATGAGTCTAGGCCTCGTAGTGTTATTATTACTTTGAACAGGAAATTGTACAGGATACCCGAGGCTGTCCCACCTAGTGTTATTTCCTTGATCTCTGCTATGCAATGCAGGAAGGTCATCTCTCAGACAGGGAAGTTTGTCTTCTTCATGATTCTCTCTTAGAATGAGAGAGAAATCACAGCCACATCCAGGGTCTATGTGGCCGACCTCTCCACACGGCAGAAGCAAGTAGATAAGGTCGTGGAAGAATACTCGGATATCTTCTCCTCACCTACCGAGGTACCTCTGCACTGTCAGGTCAAGCACCCCATCGATCTGACCCCCGATGCACCACTGCCCAATGGGCCAGTCTATCACTGCTCTCTGTTAGAGAATGAGGAGATCAAGCGACAGATCCAATAATTGCTCCACAAGGGGCACATTCGTCTTAGCTCATCACCTTGCGGGAGCCCAATCATTCTGGTACAAAAGAAAGATGGAACCTAGCGACTTTGCATTGATTATCGGGCTCTGAATAAAATCACAGTCAGAAACTGGTACCCGATTCCCCGAATCGATGACCTCCTTGATCAACTCATGGGGGCCAAATACTTGAGTAAGATTGATCTGAATTCTGGCTACCACCAAGTCCCGATAGAACAGACAGATGTATGGAAGACCGCCTTCAAGTCAAAGGAAGGCCTTTTTGAATGGTTGGTCATGCACTTTGGTCTGACAAATGCTCCATCCACTTTCATGAGGATGATGGATGATATCCTGCGACCATTCACCAATAATTTTGTAGTGGTGTATCTTGATGACATTCGCATTTACAGCAAGACTTGGGTCGAAATCTTGCAGCATATTCAGCAGGTTCTGCACACCCTGTGGTAGAACAAGCTATATGCCAACTTGGAAAAATGTTCCTTCGGCATGGACAGGGTAAATTACCTAGGCTACATCATTGATCGACATGGCATACATGTGGATCCATCCAAGATCCAAGTCATCTGTGACTGGCTAGCCCCAACCACACTCACTGAGCTTCGGAGCTTCTTGGGCCTTGCCAATTTCTACCACAGGTTTGCGTTGGGATTCTCTCAAATTGCATGGGTCCTCAACCAAATAACCAGGTGTGGTGGTAAGGCGAAATTTGTGTGGGGCCGGCCCCAACAACAAGCGTTCGATGATTTGAAGTCGCGCTTGTGCTCAGCCCTAGTACTTTCACTACTAGACCTGCAGCAACCCTTTGAGATTGAGACTGATGCTTCATACTATGTTGTGGGTGCCGTTCTCACGTAGCACGGCCACCCCATGGCCTATCATAGTGCGACACTATCAGATGTTGTCTGTAAGTACCCTACTTACGACAAAGAAATGTACTCCATTGTGCAAGCATGCCGCCAGTGGAGACATTACATTCTTGGGAGGGAGACAATCATCCACATTGATCATAACCCACTGCAGTTCATGCAGACACAAGGAAAATTGCAGAATGACCGTCATCAAAAGTGGTCCACATACTTGTAGCAATTCCACCTCAACATCAAATATAAAACAGGAAGCACCAACCGCATCGCTGATTGCCTCAGCAAACCACCAGTCACGACACTCACCACAGTGTCAAAGTTGCAAGTGTCAAAGTTAAAAAATTATTTATCATTATTTTATAGAGGAGGTTATTTGGAGATATCTTGATTTAGTAAATGTCAAAGTTGAAAATTTATCATTATTTAATTGAGGAGGTTATTTGGAGTTAAAAAATTATTTATCATTATTTTAACGAGGTTATTTGGAGATATCTTGATTTCCAAGATTGCAAATGTCAAAGTTGAAAATTTATCATTATTTAATTGAGAAGATTATTTGGAGATATGTTGATTTCCAAGATTGCAGATGTCACTTGAAAATTTATCATTATTTTATTGACGAGGAGGATATTTGGAGATATCTTGATTTCCAAGATTGCAAATGTCAATGTTGAAAATTTATCATTATTTTATTGAGAGGGGGTTATTTGGAGATATCTTGATTTCCAAGATTGCAAATGTCAAAGTTATAAATTTATCATTAATTTATTAAATTGATGTCAAAATTGAAATTTATTTGGAAATATCTTGATTTCCAAGATTGCAAATGTCAAAGTTGAATATCATTATTTTATTGAGGAGGAGTTATTTGGAGATATGTTGATTTCCAAGATTGCAAATGTTAAAGTTGAAAACTTATCATTTTTCTATTGAGGAGGAGCCAACCTATGGGAAGTATTTTAGTCTCCAAGATTCAAATGTCAAAGTTGAATACTTAACATTATTATATTGAGGAGGAGGCTAGTTGTGTTTCCTTTCCCTTGTTTTTTTGAAATCATTATTTTATTGATGAGGAGGACGCCAATTGGGTCTCCTTTTCCTCCTCTTGAAAACCTTGTCGCCGTGATGACAGATGACATGAATGGCACTAATATCTCTATCACCAATAGGATTGATAGGAACACATTCATCTAGTTGGAGAAACCCTAAGTGACTTTTTACTCACATCACAAACACACCTCCCCAATGCCCAAAAAGATCAACAGAGATGGTCAATCTCCATTTCAATCTTTCTTCATTGAACAATCGTCTACGAGGACAAATTCACATGTATTTCTCCCCACAACATGGTTTGGAAGGACAAGTTCACATGTATCAAAGAGTTGTCAAATCATGGAATATTTATTGTGGGTTCCTTCTATTAGATAGTGCTTCATTCCCTTCCTTCCATATAAAAAACGAGATTCAACATGAATAAAATTTTCCATGATGATTGGGATTTTACAATGAAGGTAACTTGTCTCCTAGGAGTGCATATCTCTAAGAAATATAAATGGGTAAAGGTTCACAATAGAAGGAATCAACCTATCCCCAAGTAGAGCCTTTTCCAACTTCTAATATGCCTACCAATAGGGAACCCAACATGGTGAATAATATACACAAGGACAGTGACAATCTTAGTACAAATTTGGAATTTTACTACTAAGTTAGAGATTTATTGATTCGTTTTGTTGTTTTTTCTTCAACCCTTTGAACCACCACCTTCGAATGCTCTTTAGGTGAGACTTGGAAACCAAAGGAACGTGCTAGTAAATTTACAACCTCGATGTGGCTAAATCTAGGACCAACCTAGCCTTCAATCCATTTAAGCATGTCTATATCTTTGTCTATAGTGTTGTGTTTTCTCCCACTTGATATTGGAGACAAAAATATTACAACAAATATATAAATATCCTATAGTGTTATCCTAGGAGATTCGATATTTTTGAACATCCTGGAATGATGGTTAGTGAAGTGTACATTGACTAGTTGCCTCACATCAAGGTTGGGAAATGGAATATCTTTAATAATGCCTTGGCTCAACTTATTATACAAAGATAGCCTAGGGCTTCAACTGCTATGACATATAAACTAGGGGCTAGTGGATGGATCTAAACATACCATTTCCTTATGATTTGCATCTATTAGTAGTTAGGCACATTGAAGCTTCAACAAAGAGAGTTTTTGTAGAAATAATTAAGGATTCAAACCCCAAATCCTTTAGCATGGCCAATATGAAAGACCACTTCACTTGATCATATGCATTTTCAAATTCAATTTTGATGAAGAGAGCGTCTAGATCTAGAGGATGAGCCCACTGCATGGCCTCTCAAGGAAAAATGACATTGTCATGAATAAATCATCGTTGACCTTTTTCTTCATGTAATTTTTTTTGGGTAAGATGTTCTTAATATGAAGAGCTAGGGTCTTTACCAAAATTTTGTAAGAATCATTAACAAAGTGATAGGACGCCAATTTGCAATTATCTTAGCATCCCTAACTTTGAGAAGGAATCAAATGAGGCCTAGATTTATGCAGGATCCTAAGGAGTATTTTCTTAATGCTTCCTTATAGTCTTGTAGTATTATTAGGATGACAAAGTTCCATGTTGCTTCATATAACTTGTGTGCCTTATCATTGAACGTTTTTTTAGGGTTGTCAACAAGCTTGTTAAGAGTTGATTCTTGTTTACATGCTCTTACATGATCCTTTGAGAGTTGATGTGGGACTATGTCCAAGGAATTTTGCATGACCACCTCACATTACTCTATATCCCCATGGGACTAAAACACTATCTTATAGTGATTGAAAAAATCACTTTCATTATCTTTTTGGATAGTCACTCGCCCAACTATAGTCTTGAGAGATCCAATATTTTCCCTAGTCTTCTTTGTGGTTAGGTCTTTGAATTAGGCCTTGGTTATCCTATTTCTCATCTTAATCCAATCCAATTAGGTTATGAGTTGTGCCTCTCTAGGTTTGCAAGACTCCTATGTTTTTAGAAAATGCATCAACATTGTTGTGTAGGGTTGTTATTCTTCATCATAAGGGTTTCCCTATAGTCACCCAAAATCATATTCCAACACCTCCTTAATATCCTTACAAAATTTTATATGCACAAAGGAAATTTAATGGCCATAACATTAAAGGAAAACCATAGACCTAGAGATGACATCCTCCCACCAAGATCCATTGTTTGTCTCCTTTAGTCTTTAGTATAAAATATTCCAAATTATTTTGATACACATAAAGCAACTAGGGTTTTGGAGATGTGAAACATTAAAAAAGAAATGAGTCTTATGTAGTCTCATATTTTTTTGTGAAAGAAATGAGTCTTGTGTAGTCTCATATTTTTTGTGCCTTAGGATATTGATAATTAAATAGGCTGGTGGCTTGAGATAGCAGCGTCCCCCCTAGGAATTGGGTAGGTTGTCTGCAATCAAAAATAAAATAGAAATAATTTTGTTGAAATAACATGGCTTTGTTGAGCCTCTTCAGAATCTATTGAGGGCCTTTGTAGAGGTTGTTTCATGCAAGTCATAATTCAACTGATTAAAGGCATACCAAGCATATGTCTCTTTTAAGGCATGAACACAAGTAACATGTTTTCCTTTTCCTCCTATATTTCAACCATATTAAAGTCATTGTAGACCAACTAAGGATCCTCTATTATTTCAATGGTCATCCATATCCAAAGGTACACACCTTCTACCACATCATTGAGAATATGAATGTTGGCCAAGCTAAGGATCTAACTATCCAAGTTGAGCAATGTCCAAACAAGTCTCTAATTAGGCACAATTCTGTAGATAACCACAACATAATCCAACTATGTGAATATTAGGTTTGTCACACCCTTCCCCTTCCTTCACCTTGATTAGGAAAAAAATAAGTAGCATTTGACAAAATTACATGCAATGCCATCCTAAACAAAATACCAATAAGTTCAATTTCTTTCAAACATAAACTATCCAACCCAGAGTGGGATGGATCTAAATATATTGAACCATATGTTTTCTATAATGGTGTGATAAGCCTTATACATTCCATGAGGAATATTCATTGAGAAATGGTGGGATTTATTTCCATCTCCTCATCATCTCCAAGCTCATCTAAGATCACCAACTAGCCTATTTCTCCTACTCGCCTACTTGGCGTCGCTTTAAGGGATTTTTTTTTAGCAATTCATGTTAGGATATTTAGACACTTAGGATTTAGTTAAGATCAACTTGGTATGATGTGTTGTTAGGTAAAAGTGTGTTTCTTTAGTATGCATTAGTATGCATTTGTAGTTAGGTAATATAACGGTCACGATATGTTCCTAACATAGAGTGATCCAATGGTTCATATTATCCTCGATCTTAACGACTACATTGATATGGTCCATAATATCCATTTAAAAAGAATGGAGGG
Source organism: Picea glauca (assembly GCA_000966675.3). Lineage (NCBI taxonomy): Eukaryota > Viridiplantae > Streptophyta > Pinopsida > Pinales > Pinaceae > Picea > Picea glauca. Next base: position 826,021 of record JZKD02S0962245.1, read on the forward strand.
TCATTTTCTATTGATCGGTTGTGAGAAACTCTCTTTTAAATCTCTCTGTAATATTTTATTTTGCATTAATAAATTTTTCCAAGTGGCCACATTGGTTGGGGCCATGGATATTTCCCCACATGGGTTTTACCATGTAAAAACATCGGTGTGTTGATATTTGATTCGGTTGTGTAAGTGGTTACTGAAGGTGTTCATCCTCTATTGGAATACATATGTTGTTGAACATGGTAATATGTTGTCGAACATGGTATCAGAGCGCATTTGAAGACCCACTCCCATTGTAGATTGAGATCGTGAAGTTGTGTTGTTGCATCTATGGTTTATTTCATTTTCGTAAATTTATGGGCTAAGAGGATCATTCCATTGCGTCCAGAGAACTTGTTTAAGTTAGGAGTGCCTTTCGTTTCACTCAAAAAGGTTCTCGTTTTCCTAAGATACGACCATTTTAGTCAGATGCGAAGGTATAAAGCCTGAATATGCCCTTTTAAATTTTTGCAGAGATAATATTTCAATTTTTTATTTTTTATTTTTGGGTCGCTACTCTTTTCAATTTGTGTATGTTCTTTGCCTTGTGCTCTGTGTGATCTCGAAAAATCAGAAACACAGCGGAAAGGGTTTTCTTGTCTGTGGATACTCTTTGTTGTGTTCTCTATGTGATCTCGATAAATCAAAAACAGAGGGAAAATTTGCATCTTCTGGGTAAGCTAATTGAGATCTAACCCTTATTGTCATCAAGAAGCGAAATTTTTTTCTTGTGTGAAAATATTTTTTTATGAGCATGCTCTCCAAGGTCGACTTCCCCAATCCTCCTTTAGATTATAATATGTTTTGTACTAGCTCACTTGGCTAAAAGTTACTTTACTTTGTAAGAGGTCTTGAGTTCAAGTCTCATTTTTGTTACTTTTTTTGAAAAAAATCATGCATTAATTGTAAAGTGTATTTCACTTAAGTTATAAAAGTGAATCACTATTAAATGACTTTAATATTTTATTTTAAGTTATTTTTCTTGCAACTTTCAATTACAAAATAACTTCATTGTAAAAGTGATTCCCACTTATTCTGTAAAAGTGGGTCATTTCATAAGTAACTTATTGAAAAGTGACCTTATAGGCACAGTTATGAGGAGGACCAACTTCTACTTACCACGTGGCTCTTTGGTTAGCGTTTATGCATTTTTTCAAAAGGACATAACTTTCACATCCGAAGTCTGTTTTCAGTGTCGTTTTTTTTAAACATCCTATTTTTTCGAGATCTTTCCATCCAGACCATCAATTTCATATTTTTATGAATATTTTAATATGGCATATCCCAATGCTTTTTTTCTTACCGATACAAACTACTTCTCATGGAAATCCCATATGGAAGATGCATTATGAAATAAAGGATTGTATCAGATTGCCTTGGGAAAATAACTAGAACCCACTAATGATGAAAATAAAGTCAAATGGGTTAATAATAATGATGAAGCACATGGACTAATTAGAATTTCCATCTCTCCTAATTTAAGGTTTTCACCTTCAAGGAATTGATGACCCTGACGATGCTTGGGAAAATCTTGAAGTTGTATTTGGTAGACACAATATTATTCGATCCCATCAGATAGAAAATCAAATAATGACCTTAAGTCCAAATGAATTTCCTTGCATTGAAGACTATTTATCTAAGTTCATAACACTTAGAATTTTATGTAAAGAGTGTCAAGTATATTTGGAGGATGAGCATTGCATATATATTATTCTTTCTAAGCTTGGTAGTGCATATTCAGTGTTTGCATCTACCTTTTATGCCACGAGAGAATCTCTAGGGACTTCTTATAGAAAACCCATTCTTGAGTTCTTTTGTGATGCTTTGATTAGAGAGAAAGTGAGCAAGATAAGATTATGCAACTTGGAGTGATCAACACTACAGGTACATCCAACAAAGACTTAGTTTTCAAGCAGAAAGATAAATCCAAGAATCCCAAGAAACGTCCTCGCCGCAACAACAACAAAAACAAGGGTCCCAAACCTTCTCCGCCAACTTTTGCTCCTAATGGTGACAAAGGCACAAAATCCAAAAGTAGGAAGACTGGTAACAAACATTGCAACTTTTATGAGAAAAATGGTCACGTGGAGTCTAAATGTTTTAAAAAGATGGAAGTCTTAGAAACAATGATGAAGAAGCACAACTTTAGTATTGATTCTTCTTCTTCTTCTTCTTTTTCTCATGGGCACGCACTTTATGCTTTTGGTTTCTCCTGCAATGCAAGTTGTACTTCTTGTTTTGATGAGTGGCTTATTGAATTTGGAGTATATTATCATATGGCTAAGGATAAAGCCTTATTTTCTGGTCTAAATGAATGTAACACCAAGAAAATATTTGTTGGTGATGACAGATCTCTTGGTGTTGTAGGGTATGGAATAGTTTAGGTAGATAATGGTCATTTCAATGATTTCTTATGTGTTCCAAGTCTTTCCTGCAACCTTCTATCAGTATATCAAATAACTCATTTAGGTGAAGGTAAAACCATAGAGTTTTTTCCTCACCAAGTTGTAATTAAGGATTTAAAATATCCTAAGCATGTCCTCGCAACTGGAATTGTTGATGATATTACCAGGTTGTACAAGTTTGAAAACTTTGGGTCATCACCTTTTCCATATATTTTTGTTGCTCATAGCTATGACTTGATCAAACTTTGGCATGAGCAGTTTGGTCATCTAAACTATCATTCATTGTGGAAACTATGTAATCAATAGATGGTGATTGGTCTTCCTATTGTTTCTTGTAGAGATGGTTTTTGTGTCGGTTGTGTTCTCAACAAACATCATTGAGACAATTTTGGCAAACATGCCTCTTGGCATGCCTCGACCCCTTTGCATCTTGTTCACACTGACTTGTGTGGTCCACTTTCTTCTCCTTCTTTTTCTGGGTGCAAGTATTTCTTAACTTTCATTGATGACTTCTCTAGACTCACTTGGGTTTACTTCTTAAAACTTAAGAGCGAAGTGCTTGACAAGTTTTTGGCCTACAAGGCCCTTGTAGAAAAACAATCTAGATATCAACTTCAAAGTTTAAGAATAGATAATGGAGGTGAATATGTGAACAATAATTTTACAAGTTACTGCACTACAAAGAGGATCCAAATGCAACACATTGTTCCATATGCACCATAATAAAATGGTGTTTCTGAGAGAAAGAATCACAAATTAAAAGAAATGGCTAATTGTATGATACAATCTAAGGGATTAAGTCCTAATTATTGGAAGGGATTCATTAACTATGAAAATTACATAGTAAATCACACTCCCATAAAGTATCTAAAAAATATAACATGAGAAGAAGCATGGAATAAAATAAAGCCATATGTAAGCCACTTCCATGTATCCGGAAGTGTCGCATGGGATCACATTCCTGATGAGAAAAGGAAAGCTTTACAACCTAAAAGTGGGAAGTGTATTTTTATTGGATATTGTGAAGTTTTCAAAGGTTACATACTTCTTCAACCTCATTCTGATGAAATTATTATTGGAAGAGATGTTAAATTTGATGAAAATCTCTTGGCCTAAGAGCCTAATTCAATGTTTGTGTCATCTACGACTTGCGAGCCATCTTCAACATTTGTTCCTTCTTATGTTCATATTATGGTTTCTTCTTCTTTAGATGATGATAGTGAGGATGAAAATCCACCTCCGCATTCTCACCTTCCTCCAGATGAGTCGATGGAGCATGAATTTTGTAACATCCCTCATTACCAACACTAACAAAATGATCTGATATGTTCCCTGTTACCAACACTAATAAAATGCTTTGATTCCAACCTGTAACATCCCCATCTTACTGCGGAGAAATTCCACTCCAAAAATATAGTGCACATATTCTACACTATAACGTTAATCTGCGCAGAAACAAGTGAGGTAATGCGCACGATCCCAAGTTGGATCATGCCACACACATTTTCCTCTTCAGACACTAGTTATAACAGTGGAATTAACACATAATACAACTGCACACATAGTCATTCAAATCACACAAGTATTATTGTGCGTGTAACCACTCTGAACAGATGATTACTATTGTGTGTTCTACCATTCTAGTGTCACACACAAATTATGTTCTCCTTGTGCATGGACTGCTTTCCAGTGCGCACAACAAACCCAACCTCTTTCGCGCACAGATTATTTCCTTGTGCACACAAAAATTCTATCCTCACCTCAGAAACTCATGATCATTATAACAAAATTAACTAATAGGAGTACTTAATAATTGTCATACTTTTCATGTGAGAAAACAAATATTGAATAACAACATTATGTTGTACATGTGCATAAAAAATTATACAAAATAACGACAATTGATCATATGGAACATCATACTGGAAATAAACCCATATCAGACATAGGTAAATAAGCACATAGAAAATTAGGCAAGCAAATAAATGTTAGGGTCCTAACCCGCACATAGATAGAACAATATATTCGGATGTAATAAAGGTCAATATTAACAAGGCCTTGCAATAAAATAGAATAATTCGGATGTAAGAAGACCTAATAGAAGCTTCCACTTCTAGAAGGATCTTCCTCTAGATGCTTCTTTTGATATACATATTTAGTATAAATAGGAGTCGAGGGTATGAGAACCCTAGCTTGGATATTATTGTAATAGGGCTCTGCTCAACTGGAGGTTGCCCCCTTGAAGAGGCCCGTGAACATTGCTTTCAGAATCAAAGTGTTATTTTTGTTGCTATTCTTATATCATTTCAGTGCTATTGTGGTGAATGTTCTGGTTATATTGTTGTTATTCTACCATTTCCAACATTTTATTTCTGTTCTGCATACTTTTTATATCTGGTATATTACAAGTGGTATCAAAGCACTTTCCTCGGCAGAAAGTGCGGGTTAAAATTTTTTTTAGGGTAGAGACGTATTCCGACGTCTTTAAGCCACAAAGATCTGTCGTTACACGCATAAACCCAAAGTTGAGGGATTCATACACACATGAAATACAAGTGGTACTTAAGCACACATCTGTTGGCCACCCTTGTAACCCCTGTTGGTACCCCTTCAAGTGGTAGCACATCAGACATCACAAGTGTATGGATCGACCTAGATTATCTGAAGCCCTATTTAGATAAACCGATCGGTCGCCTGACTGCTATAGTGTCACCGAGAACAACACTCAGGAAGATACTCTCTAGTACCTGGGTAGTCAGGTCATACGGCTAAGGGTACGGTTTATCCTCCTTAGTTAGTGCCTTGAGATATTGGGCCGAGTACTATTGTTGGACCCCATATGTATATTAGAGAGTTATAGCACAGGGCAAACCCTTGTCTGTAGAACCCTTGAATACCTAACCCTTGGGGACAAAAACATAAACAAATTAAAACATAAACATAATCAACTGTGTTCAGGTTGCCAAGTAAATACACATTTCTTTATGGTTAATCATTTGGGCATTTCCTCTCTGTACTATTCTACAGACCAGAGTATAACTCCGCAGATGTAAAAAAAATTAAAAAAAAGATTGGAAATTGTTTCACCATTATTTGAGACCTATTCCATTGGATTCATCTCTTCGCCCTTATCATGTTCATCCATATCATTTTTTGGAAAAAAAAATTACCCCGCCCACCCCTTTTCAGTTCCCCCATCCTCATGGCCCATACCCGTAGCCAAGACTTGGAAGCTCACTTCAACACCTTGCAATCTGGTCTCATCGAGACCCAACAAGAAGTGAAACAACTCAGTGCCAATGTTGCCTCCATCAATACAACCACGCAGTCCTCAATGGAGGAAATCAAACAAGACCTCACCACCCAGCTTGAATATGTCTTTTTGGCACTCTGCACCAAACTGCATATCCCTACAAATAACCCTTCCTCTTCCTCACCTCCATATACTGAAGGTGACCATTCCTCTCATTCCCATAACTTTCAGAACCATCACTTTCAACGTGACCTACGCCTTCCGCGGGTGGATGTGACCAAATTTGATGGCTCATACCCCACTGGTTGGGTAACCCAAATGGAACATTATTTCTCTTTATACGACATTTCATATGACTTGGCCAAACTTCGGTATGGTGTTCTCCATCTAGATCAAGAATGTTGGCAATGGTGGCAATGGAGAAAAACTTCTCGTCAAGGGTATATTGCTTGGACACACTTTGTGGCAGAGATTTATGAACGCTTTGACACTGGCACCAACCATTTGGGTCGTTTGACAAAGTTGAAACAATTAGGAACAGTGGAAGACTTTATAGTTGCCTTTGAGAGCCTGGCTTTTCGGATAGAGGGCATGTCTAATGCCTTTTTTCGAGAATGTTTTATCAGTATCCTCAAGGATGAGATTCGGGCCCATGTCCTCATGGCTCGGCCTCAGAGTTGGGTGGAGGCTACTAAAAGAGCTAAAGAAGAACAGCAGGTTGTATCTTCTCAAAACCAGAAACCCTCCTTTATCCCTCACCCTAAACCAATAAATCCCACTACTCCCTCCGCTCCACTAAAGATCCAAAAATTGACCAGGGCTGAAATGGCTAAACACAAACTCAAAGGCCTTTGTTATAATTGTGATGACAAATATTTCCCGGGCCACAAGTGTAAGGAACAAAAGTTGTTTATGGCCATCTCTGAGGATATTTCGGATGAGGATATTGAAACTCTCCTTGTGTCTGATTCAGCTGAAACCCCTGACATAACCCCCCCCCCCTCAGACCCTCTCGAAGTAGAACTGGTCATTTGCCTCAATGCCCTCACTGGCTTCTCTGCTCCCTAAACCCTCAAGCTAATCAGTTACATAAAGCATTTAAAGGTCATCATTTTGGTTGATAGTGGAAGCACCCATAATTTTCTTCATCGTCGTATTTCCCAAGAAACTCATTGCTACATCCATGCCGTCAATAATTTCCAAATCATGATTGCCAATGGTGGCTCCATGAAATGTGGAGGGCATTGTGAAAATGTGTGTCTCCAAATTGGGGACTACCACCTGAAATCTTATATGTTTGCTATCGACATGGGCGGTTGTGACATTGTGTTGGGTGAAAACTAGCTAAGGACTTTGGGTCCCATTCTCATGGATTTTAAGGAATTAACCATACAATTTGACCAAGAGGGCCACCAATATAAGTTCCAAGGCATCACCATCGGTTCTCCTGAGATCATTAGTTCTCATCACATGGAAAAGCTGCTCAAAAAGGGTCATTCTGGTGTTATTGCTCAACTCCATGCCATACAAGCAACAGAAACACCCTCGGTGCCACAAGACCTCCAAGCCATCCTTTCTAAATATCAAGTGGTCTTTTACACTCCCCAGGGACTCCCTCCTTCATGTGGTGTTCATGATCATTCCATCCCCCTTGTACCCATAAGCCTTCCTCCCAATATCTGTACGTATCGTCACCCCTTTTCCCAAAAAAAAATGAAATTGGAAAATGGTCCAGGAACTCCTTAATGCAGGCGTTATCCGCCCTAGTACAAGCCCCTACTCTTCTCCTATGGTCATGGTCCTGAAGAAAGAAGGTTCTTGGTGAATGTGTCCTGACTTCCATGCCCTCAACAAACTTACCATTAAAGACAAATTTCCCATTCCTGTCATTGATGACCTCCTGGA
>JZKD02S0962245.1:847968-858343 GCA_000966675.3 Picea glauca
TTAAAAAAAAAGTTGCATATTTATTAATCATGATGCATGAAACTTTTTTAAAAAGCCACGCATAACTTAACATTAAAGGGATTCACCATGATGTGATAGTTCCTTTGTCACATAAAAAAAAATCATTAACCTTTTTGTATACTTCTTTAACTACCTAAGTTTTAACATTTATATTATATAACACATACTATGTGTTATATTATATAACACATATATAGTATATGTTATAACATTGAATAAAATTATGTGTTATATTATATAACACATATTATATGTGTTATATTATATACCATTTTTTATACTTCTTTAATTACCTAAGTTTTAACATTTATATAATATAACACATATATAGTATGTGTTATATATTATATAATACATAGTTTTATTCTCTTATCAATAATAATACCTTTTGAATGCTTCTTTAATTATCTAAGTTTTAACATTGAATAAAATTATGTGTTATATTATATAACACATAATTTTGTTATCTTATCAATAATAATACCTTTTGTATACTTCTTTAATTACCTAAGTTTTAACATTGAATAAAATTGTATTCTCTCATCAATAATAATATCTTTGACATACCTATCTATGTGCTTGTAAATGGTCATTAATGCCAATCCTTTCCACATAAGCGGTGGCTAAGCTCTTGTTCCACAACATTTTACTTCATGCCAATCCTTCATTCCAATGAAGTGCATTAACAACAACTACGCTCCTTCCAACACATTTTACTTCATACTTGTTATTGCGCAGTTTGTATTTTAGGTCAAAAGCTACAGGATAAGAGTCAAACTGGCGTAACAGGAACCACCCCACCCAATGTCACCTCGATGGGGGGCTCTTTCTGTTTAGGGAGGTTAGCCCAGGGGAGATGTCCCCGGTAACCTGGGGTTTGAAGAGGCAAAGAATATAAGGTCAAGAAATAAGGTTTTCCCTCCTCTCAGGTTACCACCAGTATCAGATAATCTGGCTAATCAACCAATGAAGAAGTGAAGTCCTTGTTGAGAACACCTGCCCGGAACAAGACAAATACAACACTATATGTATATTTGCAGGCTATAATTCAAAAGGTTAGTACTTCTTGATTATCTGATTTCATTTAACAAGCAATATAATAGATAAGATGAGGTCAATGTTTTACTAATTAGCCAATGAAAAATCACCAATTCATCAATATCTATCACAAAATGACCAAGCCAACAATATTTTCTATCAACCATAGCTCAATAAATGCTTGATGTCATCATTAATTGTTGAGTTAGAAGGCTTGCTACGTCAGGTATGACGTCGGCCCTAGTTAGTGGCATTAGGATTAGTTAGGGTTTCAAAATTCGAAAGTTTGAAAAATGATTTTACACACTACAAGCTCAACGTTGGAAAGAATATCAGTGCCTTAGGGTAAATGGAGTCAAAGTAAGGGCAAAAGATCTCAGGAGGACTTGAACTTAGAGGCTAGAGGGTAGGGTTCCAAGGTGCTGAAATGGTAGGGCCCTAGAATCAAAACCCTAAGGAAAGGAGGCTCATTCCGGTGTTGCTTAAGCAAGGCCTCGTGCTCCTTCCTCTTTCTCTAAATACACTTGGCAAAACGGCTAGCTTCAAAGTACATATCTAAAGGAGAAAAGTGTTGCAGGAGCAAGGCTTTTCAAACCCTAGAAGGTTAAAACCCTAGGTGTAGAATTAACTAGGACTAGGACGTCTCCTCTCTTCAACCTATACTTTAATGCTAACTTCGAAAAAGGGAGATAAGTGTAGCAACGGCTAGGCTATATCTACCTTTATCAATGGCTAAAACAATTTCTCAAGCATGGGGACATGTAGCAATGATCTACTAGTGTGCTTGCTACCTAGGGTTTCAAGATTCAGCAATATAATAGCAAATGTAAGAAATTAAGCCTACAACCATTCACTTAAGAAGTTTTGCATGAAAAATCCACTTACATATCATGAAGAATGCATAATCAAACCCTAGTTGTAAACCATCCATGAGAGAAACACCATAAATGCCAAGAGAAGTCCTCCAAGAAGAGTTGTGCCTCACTTCCAACACCAAAAATACCAAGCAAAAGGCTAAAAGATAGTCTCTCACAAGAGAGTGAGTTATGTTATGTTCAAATGAGGGGAAAATGTCCTCAATATATACCAATCTGTCACCTCTTAATTACAAAATAGGTCATTAAAACAACCGACAAGGCTGAATACAAAATTTACACTGTTTTTGCATTAAATGCTAGAAAAATGACATAATATGAGCAAAAGGTGGGATGTCAAGCCCTTCTGAGGGAGACATTGGCCCTTTTTGGGCATATCCAGCATCCAGAAGCCAGACGTTAGCCCTTCTAGGGCTCCTCCAAGCTGCCACACGTGCCAAACAACCTCATCACACTGCCACATGCTCAAGATAACGTCCAGGTCTCCTGGGTGACGTCCTGTCCATCAAAGGAAAACGTTCCCTCTGTAGTGGGTGATTCCCCCTAGGTCGGGCTCTGCCAAAGTGTCCTGGGTGGAACGTCCTTCTTTCTTCCTGTGCAAAGGCTCATCACAACGTTGTCATGTCTCTCCCATCCCAGCAATCATCTAATGGGCTCTTCAGCCCCATGGAGGTCCGAGCTAATCATATCCCCATGTGTACCGGTCCATTGGTACCTATCCGTCAGGTATGGTCCTGCACATCAAAAACTTCGCCCTCCATGGGCTCATCAGTCCTTGGGATCATAGCAATGTCAATCATATTTCATCATTAAATTTATCAAATACATGCATAAAACCCCTAGCATATCATCTAATAGCTCAAAGACATTACACTGATCTATTATACAAAGTTGAAGAAATAGAAAGAATAACCTATTGGGCCAGTATCCATAAGAAGAAGAAAGTTTCCACGGAAGATTATTCAAACCATGTAACATGAAGTGATATGGTCTAAGGATGTCGAGTCATAAGGAAAACCAGGGGTAGGTATTGTCTGTGGGTGCCTTTGTAGGAGGTGAGTTGTACCCGTCATGGATGCAGTTTTTTCCAAGCCCTTTCATTGCCTTTATTCTTTTCTTATTTGTTACCTTTTCTTTCCTTTTTACTTCAAGGTCTGACCAGAGGACACTGCCTTGGCATGGTGACCAAAGATGACAGTGTTACCCACTAGTATTTTCGCAGAAATGATAAGGTGGCTCGTGATGAGACCCCCTTTCCCTTGGCCATGCAACCAAGGGTCATTGCCCTGGCGTGGTGACCAGATAATGGCAATGTCATACTACTAGATACCTATGAACATAATGGTCTGGCTCGTGATGAGACCTCCCATCCTCTTGGTTAGGTCTTGTTTTATTATTTTTCTTCGGGTCCCTTTTGTTTCTTATCGAGAGGTTTTTTATTGCCTTCTCAGGGATCCCTGGGCGAAGCATCTCTAGGTTTTATTTCTTATGGCTTTTATCTTTTACCAGGTGCTTTTACCCCTTGGGCCTTTAGCCCCTTCTTCCCACAAGATGAAGTGTAACCCCTCAAGTAGGTCATCCTAATGCCCGGACTAAGGGAATGGGATAGATGTATGGGAGATAAGATGTAAAGTGATAGTATGGTGGGAGCGGACGATGGCTCTTCAAATCCCCCCTGGTGGCTAACCAAAACCCATGGATACAAGCTTGCTAGGGCACCCCGTTAATCCCCCCAACAATGGTCAAGTGGGTTAGTGTAAGATCCAAGCAGTTATCAGAAATGTAAGGAACCTGATGCATATATAAGAAGGTTATAATGATCAAACATGACACATACCATGATACCCGGACCAATTACCTCATGGAGCAAGAGTCTTCTCTGATGCAAGTCCAAGTCGATGGTGATGGATGTTGCAACTGCTGACAGGACAAATCTGGCGGATGAAGAAGAAGGATGGTCCCTCCATGGTCATGCTCAGGTCAATCCTGCTCTCGGTACTTCATGTCTTGGACCTGTGGGCCTCGAGACATGATCTCCTAGTTATCCCTAGAAATCAGGGATAACAATACCAATCCTTCCAGTAGTGACACTTATCTCAAATCCGTTGCTCCTCACTTGTAGTAAAATAACATGAATTTCTTTTTGACATCTTTGATAACCCTAATTTTAGTGACAATTATATAAGCATATGTGTGGTGCTCATAGCCATTATGATTATCCATCCACTAGAAGAACTTGAGGGCCTTTTGAGCATGTGTTTGTTAGTTCAATGCCTCTAACATCACTTCTGGCTTCAAGTCCTTGGCTATTGGATTCATGAATTCTTCCATATCCTCCCAATGTTCCAAATGAATGGCTTTGCATATTCTATTTACTAAACCTTCCTACTATACAATATCCACTATGGAGACCTCATGCCTCCTCCTCCATCCTCTCCGAGATGGGTAAAGTTTATTATTTTTCGGGTATTTTAAACTAGTTCCATATATGAATCCCATACTACTAAATTGTAGGAAAGATGAGGAACTTGTGTTGGTTTTTGCTATCAACCTTTCAACCTTATTAAAAGTTTGATGATGAGAAGCACACAAACGAAAAGTAAAAGAGGGTGAAAATAATAGACCTATTTCAATTGTGAATTGATTGGGGTTCACCATTTCCATATTCCTTTCTCTTTTATACAACTTGCATATAGTTTTTGAGATTAACATTGATGTAGTTGGAAGTGCCCAAACCACTCTACCTTCTTCCCTATTACCCTTTCTATTGTTGTTACCTTTGTCTCTATTGCATCTACCACTTATGTTGGTGTTTCAATGCTTCTTTGTTAATTTCATATTTGTACATGAATTATTTAAAGTATTTGGATCCAATGGTACTTATGTGCTTGCCTTTGTCTCTCCTGCATCTATCTCGATGAAACTTGAACTCAATATTGAGTTTTGTTATATACCAACAAGGAATGATGAAAATTCAACAATTGTTTGTGCTTGAAATTATTGAATCAACTCCACCTAGGACCATAACTACATCCTATCCTTATCTTTGTACCTAATGGTTAACAAATTGGTTCTTTTACCATGTCAAATTTACTAGGTGCTTGCTTTGTTGCTGGTAGGGTTCAATATACTTGATTTGGAATGGGAATAGGCCTTGGGTGAGGTGATGACTATTTAAATGGAAGGTATGTCGTGGTTTGGAAATTGTAAGGGGTGCTAGGTTATGGTGGTGATTCTCCATGGATTAAATAATGAAAATGATTTATCTATCCTTCCTTCTTTACCTACTTCCAAGTACAAGGTCTAGTTTCTTGCTCAATCCTTTTCTTGGTTCTATAGAGAGATTGTGGTTTCTAGCCAATGACAACAACTAGTTCATTTCTCAATTGCTACATCTTATTCCAACAAAACAACTACAAAACTAGAGGGTTTGCTTAAAATTCCTGCAACCATTCTTTGCATGTCTGATCCATGTGGACATCTGTGGCCACCCACCTATTCAGATGGCTCAAATTATAGTTTCCATCTTGGTATTTTTTCTACAGTTTTTCAAGTCCCAAACTTTTGGGGCCATTTTGAGGCCCTAAAACACATTTTTTTTAATTGGCAATGCCAAATACATAAATGTATTGGGTTTTTCTGAATGTGTACTCCTCGGATAGACCTTTTTGATGGGGTACCGAGCACCCCAAATGAAGATCGTATGAAAAATTTTCACCCTCAAGAAGTTGACGTATAAACTATGCCCATCGGGGCCCAAGAACCTTTTGGCATTTCATCTTTCGGGGTTAGGGTTTTGGATGTTTAGGGTTTTCTCATTTATGTTTTATGTAAAAAATTCCTTTGGAGCCTCATTGTAATCAACGTATTTTGAATGAGAGTAACCAATACATCTCTCTTCATAGATACGATACCACTATTCTAGCTAGCTTGTGTTTTTCGCATTTTACAGTCTTTTGTGTTCCAAACAATCATTAATAGAACCATAGTTTTATTTTTTACTAATCTCCTAACAATATCTATGTGTATCTCCTTGTTATATATTTGTTATATTTTTTCCTTCATGTCATTCTCAAAATAATATGAATCAGTGGTATTAGAGTAGTCTGCTCCATGTCGTTCTTAGTGCATGTCCCTAGAGAGGTTAGGGTATAGAGAGTTGGGTCTCGATATTTTTTCTCTTGAGAAAAACTTCTCTCATTCACCCAAGCTCTCGCCCTCCCAAGAAACCTCCCATGGATAAAAAAAAGAGGGATGACAAAGAATGAGATCCTATCAAACTTCTACTCGAGGAATCCCTCGTGTGACATAGGAATGCGATGATGGATAATTTCACCCAAATCCTTCGACGGTTTCTGACAACAATGGAGGCACCTTCAACCAGTAGTCACTTTGGAGGTGCAACTCCCTTTAAGGTACAATTTAACTTTGATATTCCTTTGTTTGAAGGCTAGATAGATGTCGATGCTTTGGAAAAATGGTTAAGTCTGCTAGAGGGTTATTTATCTGTCCAAAAAATTTCCATCAGTGAAAAAATCACATTTGCACTCCTTAAGGCCCTTCCCCATGTCAAATATTGGTGGGAGACTTACTATGAGCAACATGCCTAGGATGAGTTTGCAATTTTTGGGCCAAGACCCACTTGGGCGACTTTTTTTATTCCCTCAAGGAACAATATTACCTTGTTGGAAACTATGATGACTAGTACACGAGATAGACCACACTGCATCAAGAATGGGGAAAAACAGTGTCAGAGCTCACAAATACCTTCCATACCTTGCGTACCAAGATGGGTATCAAATACTATGAGCACCATTTGGTTCTAAAATACCATGGGTCTCTACACAAGTACATCCAAATTGAAATGGATTTTCTAGACATCTTGTCATTGGGAGTCGCATATCGATATGCCATCAAAATCCAACATAAATTCAAGTAGAAGAACAAGAAAGAGTTTGGATATGCAAATCCACAACAACCAAGGTATGGTAAGGGCGGTCCTAACTCCTAGGGAAAAGGGAAAAGCAAGGATGATCAGTCCCAGGACAACCATTCCAAGCCACCAACAAAGAAGGGTAATGGGAAGTCGAAGAAGGACACTGGAAAGTGGTGCGAGTTCCATAAAATGCCTTGGTACAATATTGATGATTGTCGCTCAAAATAGTCATTTTTGGCTAAGACGAAAGCCTTATAGTCAGATGCTGACCCAAAATCTAATTTAGAACAGAAAAAATGGAAAATAGATCATTAACATTGAACCCAGTGCCACCATCTCTACCACAAAATTTGAGCCAGAGGAACCAGAGGAGCCTGAAGAAGGGGAGTGCCTCTTCCACTCATAGATGTGGGTAAATGGGACCCCACTCCATTTCATTGTTGATAGCAATAGCTAGAATAATCTAATCTCAGTAGATTTCATCAAGAGGTTGAACTCGACAATGACACCACATCCTCAACCATACACCATCAGTTGGTTCAGCCAGGAATGGGACATCTGCGTCAACCAACAATGTCTCCTGCATTACGACATCAAAGCCTTCAAAGATGAGGTATTGTGTGATGTTTCCCCAATTGAATTTTGTGATGGTTTTTTAGGAAAACCATATATGTGGAAGCATCATGTTGTTTATGAGTCTAGGCCTTGTATTTTCATTATAACTTTGGGAGATTAACTCTACAGGGTACTATAGGTAGTCCCAACTACTACGGTCTCTTTGATCTTCGTGAAGCAGTTTAGGAAGGTGGTCTTTCAGACCAAGATATTTTTCCTCATTATGGTTCAGTCGGAAGGTGAATGGAAGGTCATTGCAACCGCCAAAACCTCTATGTGAGGTCTCTCTACATAGAAGCAACAGGTGGTTAAGGTAGTAGAAGAGCACAAAGACATATTTTCCTCTCCTACTAAGGAGCTTGTGCACTTTCAGGTAAAGCACTCAATTTATTTGACACCCAATGCTCCTTTTCCTAATGGCCCTATATACAGGAGTTCTTTTATGGACAATGAAGAAATAAAATTCCAAATCCAAGAGATAACTTTGAAGGGCCACATCAGACCAAGCTCCTCACCTTGCGGGAGCCCAATTGTTCTAGTACAAAAGAACTACAGGACATGGTGACTTTTCATTGATCATAGATCCCTAAACAAGATCATAGTCAAGAACCGGTAGCCAATCCCCCAGATTGATGATATTTTCTATTAGCTCAAGGGAAATAAGTGTTTCAGTAATATTGATCTATAGTCAGGCTACCACCAGGTGTCGGTTGAGAAAATTGATTTATGGAAGACAACCTTCAAGTATAAAGAAGGTCTCTTCGAGTGATTGGTCATGCCTTTCAACTTGACTAATGCCCCAACCACATTCATGCAGATGATGGATGACATATTGTGGCCATTCACAAAATCCTTTGAGATCATATATCTAGATGACATCCTCATCTTCAACAAAACTTGGGAGGAACACTTGAAGCATATTCAATAGGTCTTGGGCATCCTGCAACAACACAAGTTATATGCCAATTTAGAGAAGTGTTCCTTCGGCATGCAAAGAATACAATACTTGGGATACATTGTGGATGAGCAGGGTGTGCATTTGGATCCAGACAAGATCTAGGTCATTTGCAATTGGTCGGCCTTGAAGACAATGACTGATCTTCGCAGCTTCTTGGGCCTCGCTCATTTTGTGTTTGGGTTCTCTCATATCACTTGGGCCCTAAGCCAGGTGACCAAGGGTGGAGCAAAGGGGAATTTTGTGTGGGTTGCATCCTAATAGAAAGCATTCAAGGATTTGAAATTCTACCTCTACTCAACACCAGTCCCTAGTCTACCATACCTTCAACATCCATTTGATATTGAGATAGATGCTTCAGATTATGCTATCGATGTAGTCCTCACTCAGCATGGGCATATGGTAGCCTATCACAGTGAAACACTCTCTGATTTTGTTCATAGATACCCCACCTATGACAAAGAGATGTACTCCATTGTGTAGGAATGTCGACAGTGGAAGAATTGCATTCTAGGGAAGGAAACGATCATCCACAATGATCACAGGCCTATGCAATTAATGCAGAAACAAGGAAATTTATAGAATGACCGCCATCAAAAGTGGTCCATGTACCTGCAACAATTCCACTTGAACATCAATTATAATAATGGAAGCACCAACCATGTCACAAATTGCCTCAGTCGACCCTCGATTGTGGCACTTACCATATTTCTTAACTCCTCTCTGCATGAGACGTCTGGGTGGCCACAATTATACAATAATTTCTCTGACTTTACTGTTTCCTAGGAAAAATACTTCCAAACTTTCATCTCCAAGATGGATTTCCAGGCCATCTCAACCATATTTGTGTTCTTTCAATAAAGCATGCAAACTTGATTTGGGAATCTCATTACAGCCAGGAATCATGACATTTTGGTGTAGACAAAATAGTGGCAGTATTGCAAAATAATTTTTATTCATTGAATCTTCGACAAGATGTCCCCAAGTACATCAGATCCTTCACTTCCTACACCATTTCCAAACCCACCACCAAGAAATAGGGGATATAAACCCATTGTCCTACTCTAGATAGGCCTTAGGAGTCCATCTCCATGGATTACATGTCTAGTATACCTTCAACCAAGTATGGGAATGATTATGTCTTAATGGTCATTGATTGATTCTCTAATATGGAATTTTTGGCACCCTACAAGAAGAGCATCATAGTTGAGGCCACCGCCAAGCTCTGATTTGAACATGTTTGGGTTTATTTTAGACTCCCATGAATCATTGTCTTAGATTGAGATAGTATGTTATTGAGCACTTTTTGGTCCATCCTATGGTCAATGGTGGACACCAAGATGACAAAATCGAATACCTTCCACCCACAGACTGATGGAAAAATAGAGGTAGTCAACAAGATGATTGTCCATATCCTGAGGATGTATAATTCCAAACATTCATGCACATGAGATGAAAGCCTTCCTTATGTTCAACATAGATAAATTACATCCCTCCACATCTCTATTGGCCAAAACCCTTTTCAGGTGTGCTTCGGGTTCAAACCATTGGCTCTCATTGATGTATCTCTGCCTATTGTAGTTGCACAGGAAGAGTCCTCCCATTCTCAGACCGAGGCTAATCAAGGAACCAAATTTGTTGAGAGAACCCATCCTCCTCGTAGAAACTAGCCTCTCCCCTATTGAGAGCATGGCTATGACTAGATACCTAATGTATAAGAACAAGTTAAACAACATGGAAGACAAGGGGATACCTAAAATTGCTTCTAAATCAAGTCATAACCACCATCGACTCAAGCGAGGATGGCATACAGACACCCGATTTTGGCTAAACTATTGGGGAATCATGGAAGAAACCATTTTGCAAAATAAAGATACTATTAAAAAAAACGTCAAATCAAAATTTAAGGAAAAAATGTGGTGTGATAAAGAGTTA
>JZKD02S0962245.1:858485-868678 GCA_000966675.3 Picea glauca
CTCTTAATGCTTTTCGAGCACAGAAACAAAATTCTAAAGAATCACAAGTAATCACTTACCCTCTTAAGGTCTGATAGACCAATTAGGTCTTAGTGGATGTTAATCATCATCATCAACAACAACAACAATTTCATGATATTTTTCAGAAATCCAATGCCAAGTACAAGTTGTGCCACGATCAACATCGAGTACCACACAAGTTTTAGGTGGGAGATAAGGTATGTTTTCATTTGCAAAAGGAGCGCCTCACAGAACCCATCAAAAGCTACTCCCACTCTGATATGGGACTTACACCATCACTAAGGCTATGGGTGAGAATGATTTTGAATTAAGTATTCCTCCTTTCCTTGGCTTGCACCCGGTATTTAATGTGGAATTACTTTGACCATATTTTCCACCTCTCTTGGACACTTCGGACATAGTCGAACACTTGGCCCCTATAGAACTCAATCTTAACTACATTGAATAGGCAAAAATTCATCATATCATGGACACCAAGATGAAGGGAACCTGCCAACAAAACATCCAAATCTATCGAGTCATCAAAGCAAAGAAGTTTATTCATTAGGGAAAGTGGCTTACCAGCAGTCAAATTCAATAGAAGTTTCCCCATATGATGGAGGGACTTGACGCAATGGAGACCATTGTTTCCTAAGGGGGGAGGACATATATCGGTGGACGTCGGTGGCCACCCACCTATTTCACTGGTTCAAATTACAGTTTCCATCTTGGCAATGTTTCTACGGTTTTTCAGGTCCCAAACTTCCGGGGCTATTTTGAGGCCCTAAACAACGTTATTTTGTATTGGTAGTTTTTCTATAGTATTTTGGGCCCCAAATTAATGGATCCATAACTATGAACACAATCCATATTCAGAGATATATTACCCTTGAACATCTTGCATTTTATGCATTCTTTTTATTGAGTATTTTCTTCAATTGTTTTAAGCCAACTTCTTTGTTATATAGAAAAATTTGAGATATAGAAAAACAATAACATGCCAAAATTTGCTCATAAATGATTTAGAAGATGCATTAAAATTAAAGAATTCATTCACTCAACTAAAAATCAAGTGAGTATGAATACTTAACCTATATCATAGGTTCTAAAACAAGAGTCGTGATCTTTATGGCTAGATGTAACATGATAAGTGAAGAGACCTCTATAGCATGCACACCACGCAACACAAAAAAATTAAAAAAAAAATAACATGGACATGGAAAAGGTTTAGAATTTAAGGCATTGAGACCCCCCTACGTCATTAAGACATTCTTTACATCAAAATAACAATGAGGGAAACAAAACCCCTATTCAACAAATACCTCAAGCCCCCTGTTGGCACAAGGGCAGACCCAGGAATCTAACCATGCCCCAACAAGCCCTAACTACTGGCCCTTTCGGAAACACCGGCGATGAAAATGCAGTCTCACCCGAAGTAGCAATAGGGGGTTGTAGGAAATAGGTGTCTACAACCAGAGGAAATGCATAGTGGATCCAAAGCAATAGAAACACAACATCTAGATATCATTTACCAGCTTAAACCTACTTCACACAGTTATATATCAGATCTAACACAACAATGCAATACTAGAATAATCAGAAGACAAAGAACACAACATCAATCACACATAACACCAGATATACATGGTTCACCCTCTCCCTAGGGCTACATCCACATAATTGTGTTTCTTGATATTATATAAAACGTACAGTTCTATCTGTGCTCTTAGCTTGCATATCTCTCTTTCTTCTTCTCTCTTTCCCTCCCTTCCCTGCGCACCCAGCTGCAGGGTTGATCTTCGCACCCAGCTGAAGATATTACAATACGAGAAGGATCTTACTCTCAACACTTCTCTCTCTCTCACCAATAATCACTCTATCAACACTCACAATCACAGCAACAATAACTCACACCAGATTCCCCAACTCTCAACCCGAATGTGAACCCCTCTTCTCCCCTCTAGGTTCTAATTTATACAATACAATGGCTCTCGGACATCCTTAGGTCATAGCCTAGGTGTCAAAAACCCTAAATACCAAAACCCTAGGTCAACTTGACCCACGTTTTTTGGGCTTCGCCAGCCTGTCTTTCCCTCTTTCCCACGAGGTGCTCCAAATCACCTATTGGTAGCTCTTTTCACTTGTTGAGTTGTACACGATCCATCTTGCTTGTTGATCTGTTCTCCTCGATCCTCTAGTCCAATGGCTAGTATTCCTCTACTTTGCACCGTCTTTTATGCTTCTTTAACCACTTTGACCTAATCTCAGTCAACCTTCATTCCGCATAGTTCACATTTTTCCTTTTCTTTTGTAATCTTCGCTTTCTTCCATAACGAAGGGCCAATAGGCCCCCAACACTCACCTATGACTCATCCTGAGGCACTGCATATCTGAATCTTATGTTTTACTTTGACTTCAGACTGCACAATGCGGTCTGTGTTTTCTGCTCTGTTCCTCTCTTCTGTGTGCAGACTGTCTTTTCTGTGTCTGGTACATAGTTTCAACTGCACCTGGTACCTAGATCCTTCTTCTTCTACTTTTATTGAGTTTTTCGAGGCAGTTGGTTGTCGTAGTACAATTTCAACCTGCTCCCATTCACCAATCCTTCCTTCCATTCCCCATTCAAAGTCTTCAGTTTTGCAACTCCTCCTTCTGTAACATAGGCCACCTCATATGGCCCCAGCCAATGCATTCTGAACTTCCCTGGATGCTTCATGAATTTGTTCTCATATACCAATACCATATCTCCTTTCTTAAAGGCTTTCTTCCTGATGTGCATGTCATGGTAAGCCTTCTCTCATTCCTTTTGTACCTACTGATGGAATCATGCAATAAATCTGTCTTCCTCTAGCTCTACCAAATGTGCAAGTTTGTTTTGCATAGCGCCAATGTCATCCATATCTGTGAATGCTACGATTCTCGGGCTAGGAACTAAATATTCCATAGGCACACCCACATATAAACCATAAACCAACTTAAATGGGGTCTACAATGTCATCTTCTTACAAGTGGTTCTATAGGCCCATAATATTGTTGGTACTCTCAAATCCCAGTCATCCCTATTCACACTGCAAATCTTTGTCAGCGCAATCTCCAAGATCTTGTTGAAAGCTTCAACTGTACCATTCTCCTGCGGGTGGTATGGAGTGCTCTTTTGGTGATGAACTTGAAATTTTTGAGTCAAGACTTCAATAGTCTTATTAATAAAATGTGTACCTTGATCACCCATGAGGATATTTGGGTATCCAAACCTGCTTATGATATCATCAAATATGAATTGCGCAGCTGTAGTTCCACTACATTCCTTGACTGCTCTTTCTTATGCCCATTTGGTCAAATACTCTGTCGCAGTGATGATGTATCTTGATCCTGTGCGCTTCCCTGGTGGCTTGATAGGTCCCATGAAATCAATTGCCCATTTTTCAAATGCTTGTAAGGTTAGATGGGGTGCTAATGGCATCTCATCTCTTATGGAAGGTTTCCCAACTCTTTGGCATACATCGTAGGCTCTGTAGTACTCTTTAGCATCTCTGTGTAAAGTAGGCCACCAGAGGCCAGCTCTCAGAACCTTATGTGTTGTTGCTTTCCCTGCATAGTGTCCTCCTGCGATGTCTTCATGTGCTTCTGCCAGAATTAATGGTCTTTCTGCCTCCATAACACATATCCTCAATATCTCATCAGGTCCCATCTTATATAGATGTCCAGCTATAAGTGAAAACTATGCAGCACGAACTACCAGTTGTTTCCTCTGAATGACTATATATTCGTGAGGTGTCATTCTTGTTGACAGAAACTGAACTATCTCGACGAAGTGACCATCAACCTTCCTGATGGCCAACAACTGTGCATCTGGCAGTGTATCCTCCAAAATAGTAGGTTCCTCTCCATGTTCCAACCTAGACAAATGGTCAGGTCCTTTGTTCATTCTCCCTGGCTTGACCACAATTTCAAAATCATATTCCTGGAATAGCAGTAGCCATATGCATATCCTTCCCCCCAACACTAGTTTGTTGACTAGGTATTTCAGCGCAAAGTGATCAGTGAAGATCTTAAAGTTTCCTCCCAACAAGTAGTGATGAAACTTTTGCAGTGTATACACCATGGCTAATCCTACTCTCTCAGTGGTAGTGTAATTTATCTCAGTTGTTGATAGCTTCCTACTAGCAAAGGCTAACGGATGGTCAATATCTCTTGCTCTTGGTTGTGCTAACACTGCTCCTAATGCAATAGATGATGCATCAGCATGCACATGAAATTCCTTACTCCAATATGAAAAAACCAGAATAGGCGCAATAACCATTTTCTGCTTCAGTGTGTCGAAGCTCTGTTGGCATTCTTCTATCCAGTTAAACTGACATTCTTTCTTCAAAATCTTCTCCATGGGTGTTGTAATCTGTGCATAGCCCTTAATGAACTTCCTGTAATATCAAGTATGTCCCAGCGCAGTGTGAAGTTGTCTGATTGAAGTAGGGGGGGGTAGATCAACAATAATGGAAATCTTGGATGGGTTTACTAGAAACCCCTGCTTACACGCAATATGGCCTAGAAACACTCCAAAGGGTGAAAAGAAAATGCATTTCTTCAGGTTCAAGGCAATCTAACATTGTCTGCACTCATCCAACATTATTCTTAAACATTCAATATGATTTTGCAATAAGCTAAAAACAGTCCAATCATCAAAATAGGCTTCCAGAAATTTATGTAAAAACTCCTTGAATGCTTCGACCACCACCCTAAAAAATATGGTTGGTGCATTCTTCAGTCCAAAAGGCATCACTGTGTATTGGTAGGATCCCCATTCTGTTGCAAATTTGGTCTTATGGTGATCTTCCTTGGCAATCCTGATCTGGTGATAACCTAAGAATCCATCTGTGAAGAAGTAGACTTCATGTCCTCCCACATTATCTACCACTTCATCAGTAAATGGTGTAGGGAATGGATCATGTAAGCATGCATCATTTAGTTTCGTCAATTCTACACAGATTTTGATCTCTCATGTTTTCTTGTATTGAACCACCATAGGGATAATCCATTATGACTCTTCAACAGGTTCTATGATTCCTACTTCCATCATTCTGTCTAATTCAATCTTGACTTTCTCCTTATATTTGGGATTTAATCTGTAGGGTCTCTGTTTGACTGTCCTTGCATCCGGTTTCAGGGGGATCTTCATTTCTCCCATGGGTCCTTTAATTCCCTTCATATCAATGAAATTGGTTGGAAACAAGTCCTGATATTCATGCAGTAATTTTCTGATCTTATCAATAGTGGCATCATCCCAATAATCTCCAACATTGGCCAGCTTAGGTTCTTGCTCTGTCCCAATATTGACTTTCTTGATTTTAATTGGTTGTCCAATAAAAGGTAGTTGGACTCCTGGTCCTATGTCTCTATGTCCTTCTGTTTCTGCAATGTTCACATCCCTAGGATCATCGTCTTCATCGGCATTGATATTGTAACATCCTTGCAATTTATGAAGAGGCATAGTCCATTTATCCTCTTCTTGCTCCGGAGGGAGGTTAGGTACCTCCTCAAATACTCTATGTCTCACAACTTGTAAAGCTTGATCTACAGTAGGGTGTTGACTTTTAAATAGAAATGTAGCTACAAAATTCTGAGTCATACCTTGCCAATCTGTAGTGGTGAGGCGCAGTTCTGCTTGAAGGTACCAGTTGATAGGCATTGTATCTAGTGTGTTAATGAATTTATGCACCCACTGTTCTTGAGGAATACTTCTCCAGGATTCCTCGCAACTTTGCACATGGTCTTTCGGGAAACTTTGACCCGTGTATCTAACTTCACATCCTTCTACTTGATCTGAAAAACACACTGTCATCAAAGTGAGACATTGCACCCAGTCCATGATGTTCTGCTTATGTGTTCCCCACCATCTTGCTGGGGTTTCTTTCAAGGCCTCATCCAGTGCCAACAGTCTCTATTGTACTGGTACAATTTCTTCAAATTCTAGTAAGAAAGTTTCTAAGTGATTCAAACCATCAAAGGTGGGAAAATTACTTACTTTCATGTCGATCCAGCAAACTTCTCTGGTCAATATAGCACATCGTCGTGCTTAAACTTCATACATTTTTTTTTTCCAGTTCTCTAGTGCTTCTTTTGAATCAAATGAACATGCATTGTCATTTCACTAGCTTAAATTCCCATATGTTGTAGGATTAATGTAATCTTGTTGTCGTGTTGTCAATTTGTATATATTCTCTAGTTCATATGTGCAGTCCTCTTCTCTGATGGGATCTGTGTATCTGTGACCTTCATCGGGATCCATAGGTGCAATGACCCTAAGTCCATCACCTTCGAATGTCATTCTTCTTTTATTTAAGTCAACAATAGTAGAATTATTGAAAGGCCAATCAATTCCTAACAGCGTGGGATAAAGACAACTATCATCAACTATATCAATTACTTCTAAGTCTACAAACATTCTAACCTCATCAATGTCCATAGGGACATGCTCCAGTCTTCCAAAGGGGCTTACTGCCTGTTGATTAGCCATCCTAAGCCTGATAGGGGAATAGATCAACTTAGGTTTTCCCATCAGTGCCCAGGTCTGCTTTTTCATAACATTGACCTCCGACCCTAGGTCAAGGACCACATAATCTATATCATAATCTCCAATCTGAGCTTTTAGGTGTAGTTCTTTATTTGTCCATCTCTTTTTAGATACTTGATTTACTACTCTACGCAATAAGGGATCTACATTTCCTAGCTCATACTGTCTAATCAAATTTTGTAGTTCTTGTACAGCGCTCTCGTCCTTTATCAAATTAATGCAAGTGCATAATAATTCCATGATCTTACTTGCCTCTTTTCCTCCTCTGGGCAAATTAGACTGATCAAACGCCAGAGGCATTCCACATTCTCTTACTTCTAGTTGTGTTTTTGATGAAGAAGCCTAATCTTTTCCGAATTCTTTTCTTGCCTCCTCAAATGTTTGTTTCTCTTTCCTTGGATCAAAACCCTGTGTCTTCTCTGCAACTTTCCTGACCCTGGATTCCTCTGTAGTCTTCCTTGGGGTCATTCTTTCTTCTCCTGTAGAAACGCCTCCTCTAGTGATAACAACGAATCTGCGGTCCACTCCGCAAGGTTCTGCTGAAATTATTTGTACTTGTTGGTTCCCTCCTCGTTTCTCCTGAAGCTTGGCTAACAATGTAGGACAATCCTCTATGACATGTTTGAATGAGTTGCAGTAATTTCAAGTGGTACAAGGGTTCTGACAATCCCTTTCCAAGTGACCTGGCTATGCACAGTTATAACAAATAATCTGACCTCGACCTCTACCCATGCCTCCTCCTCGTCCTCTTCCTATGAATCCACCACAAGGGTTGAAGTTTCCTCTTCTTGGGGATTTAAACTACGTAGTGTTTCCCTCTTGTTGCATCTCTCCTTGAATCCTATATGTATCTCTTGACCTTTCATGCAAGAGATCATAAGCTCAACAGTCTTTCTCATCATGCCCCACATATTTACAGAATGTGCAGTAAATATTTGTAGGTGTTTGAACATATTTTTGCATGTAATAGCATTCACCAGGGAGATGTCTATTTATACATACCTCACACCAAGGTAGAGAAACCTGCTTCAAAGGGATCGGAGCTCCAGAAGCCAAGTATTCATGGAATATGGGACAATGCTCCTTATCGTGACCTTCTGACTTGCACCTGATACAACAGATGTCTTCTCTTTTATCTTTTCCCTTTTCTTTCTTCATATCTTCGACCTGTAGAGATAAT
Source organism: Picea glauca (assembly GCA_000966675.3). NCBI lineage: Eukaryota > Viridiplantae > Streptophyta > Pinopsida > Pinales > Pinaceae > Picea > Picea glauca. Next base: position 866,234 of record JZKD02S0962245.1, read on the forward strand.
ATAGTTAGTTGACTCAAGATTTGACTCATACCTGAGCCGGATTCTCCCATAGGGGTTTATTCTAGTCTCATGGCGATCTCCAACGCCTCAGCCTATGAAGCGATCTTTTGCTGCATTAGAGGGGCTCTTATGTGTGGTAGGAGGGAAGCAATGAACAATTCTTTGTTCTTCTCATCTGGGATCTGAAAAATCAAATGGCCTGTTAAGGTCTTAAACCTCTGATCAAACTCCCAAACAGTTTCAACTACTTTCTTCTTAATTTATTTTAGCTCTGTAATGCATTGTGACTCTGACTTAGGTTTCTTGAATTCGACAATCAACACAGTCTTAATGACATTCAGTGGTTTCGATTGTGCAACTCCTTGAACAAATTCCATGTACCAGCTCAATGCGTGGTCTCTTAAGGTGGTACTAAACTGATCTCTCTTAACAGCTTTGTTAGTGACATTCTTAATACTCCATACAACTTCGCATAGAAACTAGTGTTGATCAGTATCTTCAGATCCATCTCCCCTGAAGGTGGGTAATCTCATCTCATCTGCCATAGATCTTCCTAGGTTTCTTAACTGAGTATGTGTTGGACTGCTTGTAACAATGCTCTGAGTACTCTGATAACTTTGACTGCTTTGGTTACTTAATGTTGCTAAAACAATAGGAGGAGTAATAGTACTTACTTCGGTAGTCAGTGCAGTTCTTGAAGTTTCTGATTCTTCTCGGCGAGGTTCTTCAATATTCCCTTCCTCTGCCCTAGCGGACTCTAAATGTTCCTCATTCAGTAACTCTTCTTCTTATCCACTTTAGAACCCTTCTTCATGTGCTAATGGTTCATGATTATGCTCAAACAAATTCACCAAAGGAACTTCTCTAAAGGTTCTCCCAGTGCGTGTATGTCCAACCTCTATGTCGTTGTCACTGTCTGAATTCTTGAACATTATCTTTTCAATCTGACCCACTATTGTATCTTCAAGATGTTCTTCTCATGCGATAGCATATTGATCTTCAAATTCAAAAAGTGTAAAAATTTTCCTCTAGGTCCTTTAAAGAAATATCTCACAGCTTGGCTATATGACTCTACTTCGACAATAGCAAACTTGGTGATGTACCCTCCAATGGTGCTATCAAACCGGTGATCTACTGCTCTTGAGACAATGTTATCAACTCTCTTGACCTTCTTGATCAACATCGACATCCAAACCACAGGTAGTCTAGATCTAATCTCAAACTGGGTATCTGCTAATCTGGCTAACCACTCGTATAGCTCCTTATGAATTCCTCCAAATAAAATCTCGTGTATATTGGTAAAGATATATTTTCCCAACCAGTCTTATGTGCTAAGATTAGGGTTCTTGTTCTGGGCTTCCACGAAGTCCTTCTCTTGTTCTTCTATCCACTTATGAATCTCTGTCTTTGATGGGAACCACCTTGACATTCCCTCGAAAATATCCTGGTCCCAACAACGGAACCATTTGTTGGCACAAGGGCAGACCAAGGGTTCATCTCTAACCACGCACCAACAAGCCCTAACTACTGGTCCTTTCAAAAACACCTACGATGCAGATGCAGTCTCACCCGAAGTAGCAATAGGGGGTTGCAGGATATAGGTGTCTACAACTAGAGGAAATGAAAAGTGGATCCAAAGCAATAGCAGCGCAGCATCTAGATATCATTTACCAACTTAAACCTACTTCACACAGTTATATCTCGGATCTAACACAATAATGAAATACCAGAATAATCAAAAGACAAAGAACACAACATCAATCAGACATAACACTAGATATACGTGGTTCACCCTCTCCCTAGGGCTACATCCACATAACTATGTTTCTTGATATTATATAAAATGTACAGTTCTATCTGTGCTCTTAGCTTGCAAATCTCTCTTTCTTCTTCTCTCTTTCCCTCCCTTCCCTGCGCACCCAGCTGCAAGGTTGATCTTCGCACCCAGCTGAAGATCTTACAATACCAGAAAGATCTTACTCTCAACACTTCTCTCTCTCACCAATAATCATTCTATCAACACTCATAATCACAACAAAAATAACTCACACCAGATTCCCCAACTCTCAACCTAAATGTGAACCCCTCTTCTCCCCTCTAGGTTCTTATTTATACAACACAATGGCTCTCAGACATCCTTAGGTCACATCCTAGATGTCAAAAACCCTAAATACCAAAACCCTAGGTCAACTTGACCCACGTTTTTCGGGCTTCGCCAGCCTGTCTTTCCCTCTTTCCCGCGAGGTTCTCCAAAGCACCTATTGGTAGCTCTTTCCAATTTTTGAGTTGTCCACGATCCATCTTGCTTGCTGATCTGTTCTCGTCGATCCTCTCATCCAACGACTTGTATTCCTTTACTTCGCTCTGTCTTTTCTGCTTCTTTAACCACTTCGACCTGATCTTAGTCAACCTTCTTTCCACGCAGTTCGTATTTCTCATTCTCTT
>JZKD02S0962245.1:868749-886905 GCA_000966675.3 Picea glauca
ATTATGAAAGGGTGAAAAAATTATACACTCGTGGCTACTATTTGTAAATGACTAGAGGTAAGCAACAATAAATCTAGGGATTTCAACATTGAATGATTGTGAAACACTTTTATTTTGTTGAAATTAACTATAAATATGCATATGAATGAATCAAAATTACAAGGAATTTGTGAATAAATCAAGGAAAAATTGTTGAGATGAAGAGAATCAATTTGTGTATCTAAAATTTCTCCTCCATAGATTTATATGTGACCAAGATGACCCTTGCAAAGTATTATCTTCAAAAAAAAAATTAATCCACTTTGATCTTTTAATTGGTAAATGTCTCTTACACAAGTATCCCCTCTAAAGGAAACCTACACTAGGACTACCTTTAGACATCCCCTTGGGGCATAAGGAAAATATCAATGACTAATTGTATTTTTTTATTTTCAATCGAATTAATGTAAATGTATATCTTGACTTGACATTTATTTTCTAAAGTGGTTGTTTGAATGTTTATTGGAATTTTTTTTCATGATTTTAGTAAATCTTTAGTATAATGTGTGAACATACCAAATGCATTGTGTTTACTAATATCATTTATTTAATGTTCGATATTTTTACAAGAAAGATTCAAACGATGAATAACTTATCTATCATCTATCTTTGCACCCCATTATGATTTCAACTCAAGAGAAGGATTCTAAATAATCATGATTTAGAGAGGAATCATACCAAGCATGTTTGGATTAACCACCTATTCAATTCCCACTATGTCCTGAATCACCAATTCAAAGCATCCATAGTAGCACTAGTTCTTCAAATGTTGGGGACAAACAAAATGATACTATTTAGTTCGTATGGATAATTACTTATGAGATACCCATGCCTTGGAGGGAATGTCGTTAAATGAATTCTAGAAAAATGAGCTCTTAGGTGATGCTCATATTGTTTATACCTTCTTAAAATCCCTTAAATTTACGTCCAACACCCCTCTCTTGGACATGGGTGAAGGTCTACCCAATTAGGGACAATATGTGTGTTACTACACAACTTGAAAGTAATGTATAATATGTCAAACATGTGTTCTATCAACATTATCGAGGTAACCAATCATTAAGTCCCTTATATTTCAATCAACAACCATAAGAGATTTAATGCATTTTTAATAACAATGTACATTTCCACTTCTTGTTAATCTCAAGTTATTCAAAGAAAAGGCACTTCCCCTTGATAATAATGTTCTCCCTAGCATCTTCAAAGAGGTAAAGCAACTACTAAAAAGGTTGGGTGTTGAGTGTGTATCATATGATGCTTGTGTGAATGAGTGTATTCTTTACAAAGGAGATTACACATACAAATTCATATGTCCAAATTGTGGGCATGACATGTATCAAAGATAAAAATAAAATAGTAAAATGGTCCTCCTTATAAGATATTGAGGCACATGCCCATAATATCAAGGATTAAAAGGATCTCTCATTGTAAATAACTGGTTGTGTTGCAAGGGTGGCATGCTTCACACATAAATGAGCCAAAAGTTGTGCGGATCTGAGCAGATTCAATAACCATGAATCATATAGAGGATACATGGTATGCTAAATTCAAGGATGAAACATAAAGCCTTATAATAAGAATATCCATGGATGTAGTTAAATTATATAAACTACAAAACACAATTATTCTATTTGGCTAATGGTAGTGATCAATAACAATAGTGCCTCCATGGTTTTCCATGAATAATGAACATCTTATGTTCGCTCTTATAATTCTTGGTAGAATACAAGTGAAGAGAATGAATGTCCACCTCCAACCATTTATGAATGAATTTAAGCAATTATGGGAAGGAATACAATTGTATGATGTATCTAGCCCCATACCTAATGAAGAGGCATTTTACATTGCATTGAATTTGTGTACTCCATGCATGATTATTTAGGACTAATTATTTTCTCCAGTAAGCATGTTGTTTGACTTGTTTATTTCTGTTACATTATTTCACATACTTAATTTGGTGTAGCTTTCTTGTTTGACATTAATTTGTTCCATATATAGTAACATTGCAGATTTTATAACAAAACGGTAGCATGGATGTAAATATTGTGGACATTCTACAAACGCTAGGTATCCAACAACCTAGGAAAGACAATGTACGATTGCTCTAGGGTATTCCTACCATAAGAGAACCCTTATAGAAGAGTGGCATGTACTTTCAATGGTAAATTATAGAGAACCCAAAGACCTAAAACAATGACATGGGTAGATTGGCTTAGGGTGTATAAAAAAAAAGAGAAGGAAATTGCAGATTTTTCGATTCAATTGGGGATAATTTTGGTGCAGGTAGAGAATAAAAGTATAATTAGTGGTCATGTCACAAATATGTTTAATAAATATATCGGGCATTATTAATTATCACCAAATTTGACTAATTTCAAAAATTTAATACAATACCAAATCATTTTTAATTCATTTTGTGATGTTGGATATGAAAATTTAGCAACCATTTACAACCATCATCTTGAAAAAATTTAAATTGTTTTAGAAATTTAAGCACTTTTATGAATTATGAAACATTTTTAAGTGTAAGATCTATATTTTATATATTTTATATGCATGTTGTGTCTTTTTCAAAGATTAATATAAACAATCAATATTGTCAAGGTCACTTGAATTGAATTGTCTTTTGTTTTCTCTCTCTATTTTTATATTTGATAAAAAATTAACATTAATTGAATCATTTTTTTTTTTTTGAATAATTTATAATAGTTTTCATTATTTTTTCATTTAAGAGATTTTGAAAGAAGATTTAGTTATATTGGAGAATTAGAGGATTAAGTAGATCAGAGAACTAGTGTTATAAGAGAGAGGTGGTGTCTGAAGACACTATTACAACACTTAAGTACAATTGAGCATAACTCAACATATATACCAGTGTAAGAAACCAAAATATATCTAGACACAATACACTACACAATTTGTTGTTAGATTGACCCATAAGGCCATATTTTTATAGAACCTAGGTATAAGCAACTCCATTGAAGTGGGGGAAATGTTGTCCAGATAGATTGGTGAGGATGAATAACAATCTCTTTGATTTATTCCTTGTTTTGTGTATCGATTGACTAGTTTGTTCTAATTGTTTGACTAGTTGAATGAATAGTCGACCATCCAAATGATCCTTTAGTCAACCACTCAATTGACCACTAAGTAGACTCTTCTAGTTGACTATCAATTGTTGAATGATTGTCTCCATAAAATATAGAGGTGTGAAGAACCTACATAGTCTATTGTTACGACACCTATTCATAAACACAATACTTTAGAGATTAAGAGATCAAATTACTTTTGTACACCTCCCCATAATTGCATTTATCTAAAGCCCAACCATAGGTTAAAGTTTCACAAACTTAGCTTTGAATATAGGATTCCTAAAGAAATCAATAACTTGATCATCTTTCTTGCAATAAACAATATTCACAACATTTTCTTGTACCAATTGTCTCAAGTAATGATCATGAAGCTTCACATGCTTCATCCTGCTATGTGCATTAGGATATTGTATCACACTTTGATTGTCACAATATACCACAGTCGATATCTCAATTAGAAAACCAAGTTCAACCATGAGATATAGAGTGCATATTGCCTCCATGCCAACCTATGTTGCATCATGATATTATGCTTATGTGGTCAATATAGAGACCACCTTCTTATTTTTACAGACCAAACAATGAGTCTAGAACCAAAAAAAAACACATTGTTAGATGTAAATTTCTTTCCATCTCGCCATTCTATCCCAATCCAAGTCGGTGTCATTGACTAACTAGTTCACTTTTTCACTATAATACTTTATACCAAGCTAGTAAATTCCCGTGATATAACAAACAATTTTCTTTGTGACTTTAAGGTGGATTTCTTGTTGCATAAATAAAGAAACCACACTAACAACAAAGGAAATATTAGATCAACTATGAATGTAGTGTCGACTTTCAGAGAAAAACAATCCTTGGTTAGCTCCACTCTCAACTAATAAGGTCTAGCATATGGTTTACAGTCTTCCATTCTGAAATTCTATAAAATATTCAACAAATGTTTAGGTTGAGAAATAAATATGCCATCATCCATTTGCAATACTTGGATGCACAAAAAGAAATGCAACAAACCAAGGTTCATCATTGTTTCTTCAAATCCAAAATTAAATTAACATTGCTTCTATAACGTGCTAGGTCATCCACATATAATGCAATAATTATTGTTTCACCATTGACATGTAATTCATAGATAATATGATCTAAAGTACCTTCCATCATATGTACCCTCCATATGATGTACCTTCCATCATATGTACCCTCCATATGATGTACCTTCCATATAAAGTGAGCAACAAGTGAAAGAATCCATTGAACACAATTCATCTTTGCAATTAGGGCAAAGGTCTAAGTGTAGTCAATGCCTTCTTACGGAGAAAATCACTTAGCTACCAAATGAGCATTATGTCTTTCAATAGTGCTTTCAGATGTGAATTTGGTCTTGTAGACCCATCAACATTTCACTACATTTATTCCTTGTGGTTGAGGAACTAAATCCCATGTGTCATTATTCATTAAGGAATAATACTCATCAATCATAGCATTCTCCCATTTCGGTCAACCATATGCATATGCATATGCCTCTAGTTCATGTGCCTCTAGCACATGTGCCATTAGAGAAATCATGCCATATTGTTTCTGACTTTTAGTTTTCTTGAGTCATTTATGTCTCCTACACCAATTCCAACAACTTCAATTGTCTTGGTGACCCATCTAGGAAGACAAAATCCCTTTGTTGAATGATTTCATGTACTAAGATCATCATTTCTAGACTGAACATGGGTCCCAAAGCTTGTGGTCATTTTTTTTGTGGGAGCTCAACTATGGACTTACTTCCACTCCATTTCTCGACTTGAGTCACATCCCATACAACTTTAGTTGGAATCAGATTTAACAAATAGTTTGAGCAATAGACAATTTTTTCCCAAAACTTAGTTGACAAACCTTTGGCCTGTAGCAAAAATGTGTCATTTCTACCAAAGTTTTATTCCTTATTTTAACAACACCATTTTGTTGAGGTGTGTAAGTAGAGATATCTACCAAGAGATACCATTCTACAACAAGTATCTTTCAAATTCATTAACTACATATTCTCCTCCATTGTTTGATCTTAAACATTTCACAGGTCAACCTTAATTATTTTTAGTGAATTCCCTAAATTCCTTGAAATTTTCAAAGATGTAACTCTTATTCTACAATAAATATACTCAAGTGTACCTGTAAAAGTCAACAATGAAGGTTGATACATACCTTGCTCTAGCTAGTGATGGTTTTTCGAGGGAACATAGATCATTATGGACAAGCTCGTGTTGAGTACTTGGTTTCCAATATTTTCCCATTTCAAAGGAAGCTCGAAGATGCTTTCCAAGAATACATCCTTCACATACTCCATTCAGGGAAACAACCTTAAGTGGTCCAGTTATCATGTTGTGTTTCGCCATCAGTTTCAAGCTACATAAATTTAGATGTTTGAGTTGTTCATGCCAAAGTTTTCTCTAGTCATTGGTGTCATCTATAGGTGCAGTAAGTCTTGGATATTTCTTGAGAAAGTTATAGAACTATATAGTCTATCCTACAAATCAAGGAAAACTTCAACAACAACAACAAAGGTAGTGTACATATCTTTCATCTTACTAGTCTATGTTAGTTGGGGTATAGACAACAAATTGGCACTCAAACCAGGTACATGGTTGTAATATCCATCCATTTAAGAAAACATTTGGAGATATTTTAATTTTAATTATTTATGTTTTGGAAATTATTCAGAGAAAGACTTAAGTTAAAAGTGTATCATCAAGGACATTGATGATGAGAAATATTTTTGTAAAAATTATTTTTAATTTATTTTATTTAACTTGAGACTAACTGAAGAGAATAATTCATTGTTCCATGGGAGAGTGAAAAGGGATATTAAAAAACACCTAGGTAAATAGTGTCCATGAGGATAAGTATAAACCTACTCCCAAAGATGTGGGAGGTGGAGGAACAAGCTAGCATAAATTTAGGCCAAGAAGATTCCCCAGGGTTAGGGATGAGGATAACTTGAAAGAAAAGATCTAGGAAAGCTATTATTCTTCTTGGTAACACAAGAGGAGAAAAAAACAAAAAGTATAGAGGAGGAAAGACATTGTTGAGTACTTGTGAGTAGGATTTGAACTTGATGGTTATGAGAAAGAGTCAAGTTTTGATTTATCTGGAAAAGGTTATTGAAATTTGCAGTCCCTATGGATTAAGGGATTAGGCTCGGGGTGACAAGAGCAAGTAGTTTGGTTTTTCTGATTTATGGTTGGAAGGAACTGGATTCTCTCATTAGTTAGTCCCAAGTTTAAGCTAGATTCAAATATGTTATTCTTGCTTATTCTTAGATCTAGAAAAAACTTATAATATAATGCAAAACTAGTTTCATATGATATTCTTGCTTATTCTTATTAGTAATAAAAGAAAAATAGAAGAGATAGGAAGCATTTATTGTATATTGTAGAGCTAGTTTCAAAAAATATCTTTCTTATTTTTTTCAGTAGTATAAGGAAAGATGGAAATATTANGGAAAACATTAATTGAATCATTTAATTTTTTTTTGAATAATTTAGAATATTTTTAATTATTTTGTCATTTAAGAGAATTTGAAAGAAGATTTAGTTATATTGGAGAATTAGAGGATTAAGTAGATCAGAGAACTAGCATTCTAAGAGAGAGGTGGTCTCTGAAGACACTATTACAACACTTAAGTACAATTGAGCATAACTCAACATACATACCAGTGTAAGAAGCCAAAATATTTCTAGACACAATACACTACACAATTTGTTCTTAGATTGACCCATAAGGCCATATTTGTATAGCACCTAGATATAAGCAACTCCATTGAAGTGGGGAAAACGCGGTCCACATAGATTGGTGAGGGTTCATAACAATCTCTTTGATTTATTCCTTGTTTTGTGTACCGGTTGACTAGTTTGTTCTAATTGTTTGACTAGTCGAATGAATAGTCGACCATCCAAATGATCCTTTAGTCAACCACTCAATTGACCACTAAGTAGAATCTTCTAGTTGACTATCAACTGTCGAATGATTTTCTCCATAAAATATAGAGGTGTGAAGAACCTACATAGTCTATTGTTACAACACCTATTCATCAACACAATACTTTAGAGATTAAGAGATCAAATTAATTTTGTACACCTCCCCATAATTGCATTTGTCTAAAGCCCAACCATAGCTTAAATTTTCACAAACTTATCTTTGAATATAGGATTCGTAAAGATATCAACAACTTGATCATATTTCTTGCAATAAACAATATTCACAACATTTTCTTGTACTAATTGTCTCAAGTAATGATCATGAAGCTTCACATGCTTCATCCTGCTATGTGCATTAGGATCTTGTATCACACTTTGATTGTCACAATATACCACAGTGGATATCTCTATTACAAAACCAAGTTCAACCATGAGATATGGAGTGCATATTGCCTCTATGCCAGCCTATATTGCAACATGATATTATGCTTATGTGGTCAATATAGAGACCACCTTCTTATTTTTACAAACCAAACAATGAGTCTAGAACCAAAACAAAAAACATTGCTAGATGTAAATTTCTTTCCATCTCGCCATTCTATCCCAATCCAAGTCGGTGTCATTGACTAACTAGTTCACTTTGTCACTGTAATACTTTACACCAAGCTAGTAAATTCCCTTGATATAACAAACAAATTTCTTTGTGACTTTAAGGTGGATTTCTTGTGGATATTGCATAAATAAAGGAACCACACTAACAACAAGGGAAGTATTAGATCAACTATGAGTGTAGCGTCGACTTTCAGAGAATCACACTCCTTGGTTAGCTCCACTCTCGACTAATAAGGTGTAGCATATGGTTTACAGTCTTCCATTATGAACTTCTATAAAATATTCAAAAAATGTTTAGGTTGAGAAATAAATATGCCATCATCCATTTGTAATACTTGGATGCGAAAAAAGAAATGCAACAAACCAAGGTTCGTCATTGTTTCTTCAAATCCAAAATTAAATTAGCATTGCTTCCATAAAGTGCTTGGTCATCCACATATAATGCAATAATTATTGTTTCACCATTGACATGTAATTCATAGATAATATGATCTGAAGTACCTTCCATCATATGTACCCTCCATCTGATGTACCTTCCATGTAAAGTAAGCAACAAGTGAAAGAATCCATTGAACATAGTTCATATTTGCAATTAGGGCAAAGGTCTAAGTGTAGTCAATGCTCTCTTATGAAGAAAATCACTTAGCTACCAAATGAACATTATGTCTTTCAATAGTGCTTTAAGATGTAAATTTGGTCTTGTAGACCCATCAAAATTTCACTACATTTCTTCTAGATCATGTGCCTCTAGCACATGTGCCATTAGAGAAACTAAATACCATGTTTCATTATTCATTAAGGAATAATACTCATCAATCATAGTATTCTCCCATTCTAGTCGACCATATGCATATGCCTCTAGATCACGTGCCTCTAGCACATGTGCCATTAGAGAAACACCATCATATTGTTTCCGACTTTTAGTTTTCTTGAGTCATTTATGTCTCCTACACCAATTCCAACAGCTTCAATTGTCTTGATGACCCATCTAGGAAGACAAACTCCCTTTGTTGAATGATTTCATGTACCAAGATCATCATTTCTAGACTGAACATGGGTCCCAAAGCTTGTGGTCAATTTTTTTGTGGGAGCTAAACTATGGACTTACTTCCACTCCATTTCTCGACTTGATTCACATCCCATACAACTTTAGTTGGAATCATATTTAACAAATAGTTTGAGCAATAGACAAATTTTGCCCAAAACTTAGTTGACAAACCTTTGGCCTGAAGCAAAAAATGTGTCATTTCTACCAAAGTTTGATTCCTTCTTTTAACAACACCATTTTGTCGAGGTGTGTAAGTAGAGATCTCTAACAAGAGATACCATTCTACAACAAGTAGCTTTCAAATTCCTTGACTACATATTCTCCTCCATTGTTTAATCTTAAACATTTCAAAGGTCGGCCTTATTTATTTTAGTTAATTCTCTAAATTCCTTGAAATTTTCAAAGATGTAACTCTTATTCTACAATAAATATACTCAAGTGTACCTGTAAAAGTCAACAATGAAGATTGATACATACCTTACACTAGCTAGTGATGGTTTTTCGAGGGAACATAGTTCATTATGGAAAAGCTCGTGTTGAGTACTTGCTTTCCAATATTTTCCCATTTCAAAGGAAGCTTGGTGGTGCTTTCCAAGAATACATCCTTCACATACTCCATTCAGGGAAACAACCTTAAGTAGTCCAATTATCATGTTGTGTTTTGCCATCAGTTCCAAGCTTCAGAAATTTAGATGTTTGAGTTGTTCATGTCAAAGTTTTCTCTGGTCATTGGTGTCCTCTATGAGTGTAGTAAGTCCTAGATATTTCTTGAGAAAGTCATAGAACTATATAGTCTATCCTAAAAATCAAGGAAAAATTCAGCAACAACAACAAAGCTAATGTACATATCTTTCACAACAAATTGGTTTGACCAAATATATTCTTACTAGTTTAAGTTAGTTAGGGTATAGACAACAAATTGACACTCAAAGTAGGTACATGGTTGTAATATCCATCCATTTAAGAAAACATTTGGATATTTTAATTTTAATTATTTATGTTTTGGAAAATATTGAGAGAAAGACTTAAGTCAAAAGTGTATCATCAAGGACATTGATGATGGGAAATATTTTTGTAAAAAATATTTTTAATTTATTTTATTTAACTTGAGACTAATTGATTAGAGAATCCACTTACAAGAGAATAATCCATTATTCCATGGGAGAGTGAAAAGGGATAAAAAAACACCTAGGTAAATAGTGTCCATGAGGACAAGTGTAACTACTCCCAAAGATGTGGGAGGTGGAGGAATAAGCTAGCATAAATTTAGCCCAAGAAGATTCCCCAGGGTAAGGGATGAGGATAACTTGAAAGAAAAGACCTAGGAAAGCTATTATTCTTCTTGGTAACACAAGAGGAGAAAAAAACCAAAGTATAGAGGAGGCAAGACATTGTTGAGTACTTGTGAGTAGGATTTGAACTTGATGGTTATGAGAAAGTGTCAAGTTCTGATTTATGTGCAAAAAGGTTATTGAAATTTTCAGTCCCTGTGGATTAATGGATTAGGCTCGGGGGTGACAGGAACAAGTAGTTTGATTGTTCTGATCTATGGTTGGGAGGAACTAGATTCGTTAGTCCCCAATTTAAGTTAGATTCATATATGTTATTCTTGTTTATTCTTATCTACAGTAAAAAAAAAAAAGAAAAAAGATAGCAAATATAAAAAAACATTTATCGTATATTGCAAAACTAGTTTCATATGATATTCTTACTTATTCTTATTAGTAGTAAAAAAAATATAAGAGTTAAGAATCATTTATTGTATATTATAGAACTAGTTTCAAAAGATATTTTTTCTTATTTTTTTTTATCGAAGAAAATATTTATTAGTCAATGTAGAACTCGTTAAAGATTTAAATAAATAAATATATAAATCTATGTATTCTCTCATTAAAGATTTTTATTATAGGACGAGATGCTATAAATGTTTTCTTATATCTGAACATTGTTTACTAGTAGTTTTATTGCATTAGAGGTCATAGCAAACAAAGATAATATTACAAGAATCTAATAAATATCACAAAGAGGAAATGTGTATTCATAATATATATGTATTTCTAATATAGAACAATAGACCAGAAAATAGAGTTTTATATGAATAAGTTTTGTAAGAGAATGTCTGGTTTATAATGTTGACAAGAAGAATAAAGAGACTGTATTTCTCTATACAGATAAAGAAAGAAAATTCTGTGTGTCTAGAATATATATTGGATACTATTATATAATGGCTATGTGTAAAGAGAATAGCTTTTGTATCAAACAAATGGAATAAATAATGACTGTAGAAACAATAGACAATAAGTAAGACTAACACTTAACAATCTGAAAAGAGAAGAGTAAATAATCAAGTCTGGTGTCTAACCAGAGAATATGTACACGTTTACTTTACAAATTATTTTTCCAAGAGAAAATATGTAAAAATAATTATTATAACTTTTACATAAAAAGTTTAAAGGTTTCCCTCGAAACCCTAGACCAGAGTCGAGGTCGAATGAATTTTGGAAGTCGTGAACCTATAGGAAGCTTGAAATTACATTAACAATTAAATGTGGACTATCGTATCGAGATTGGCATTCTAACATGGCTTGTTCTACACTCGCCTAGTTGGACAAACTAAGTTGTCACCCCAGTAAAACGTTGGGTTTACTCTCAGTTTGAGATGAATTAGGTATACGATTGAGTTAATGCATTTTATTGTATTCTTTACAACTGTGTTATAACTTTAAGAGGGTGCCAATTTGTACACTATGATTATATGAGATGCTCATAGAGAACCCTCTCTGGGTTATGTAATAGGATTTATATATATCTTAATGGGGTAGTATGGTTGATATGTTGATTTCTCCTAGAGGATTTTTCTAGGAGAATACAAGAAGTTATGTGTGTTATCACTTGTTAGAAGAATATATAACAACCTAGCATGGAGATTTTATTAATGGATAAGGTTTTTCTATAATAAATAAAATCAAGAATTGAAGAATTGAACTTTATAGTTATAAAAGATATGGATAAGAAACAAGTGTTTCTATCAAGTTGTGTAATTATTGATCAAGGTGGATATCGGTGGTCACCCATATTTTCTATCTAGCGCAAAACAATTTTCTGGCAATTTTGGCAATTTACTATTTTTAGCAGTTTTTAATTTTCGGGGCCATTTTGAGGGACTAAATCAAGGTTTTTCAGGATAGAACTTCTCAATGATAGTCGAAGGCTCTGATTGAGCCCCCAAAATGAATCTTCTCGACGATATATTTCCAACGAGATATTGTGCACCCCAAACAGAGATCGTATGTCAAAGTTACGCCCCTGGGAAGTTGATACACCAAACTACCCAAAAAGAGGTCCACAAAGCTATTGGCTTTTCATATTCCTGGGTTAGGGTTTTGGATTTTATTTATGATAAAAATGTCTTTGGAGCCTCATTGTAAAATCATCTTCTTGTGAATGCGAGTAGCAGACACATCTCTTCTCATAGATAAGATGCCACCATTCTAGCGAGTCTTTCACTCTGCATTTTTACAGTCTTTGTACATTTTCGTTCATTAATAGGAAATTGTGTATCACTGTATCTCTGATACATTTCTATTATATTATTATATATCCGAGTTATCTCTATACATTTATTTATTATATCTCCGCTCTCATTTTGTGCCGAAAATAATCCGGATCAATTATGCCAAAGACCTTGTAGAAGAGTCTCTCCTCTACAATCATGTTAAACGATTGAGTTAGAACTCAAGGAACTCTGTTGCTAAATTAAAAATATAGCAGATAAGGAGAAGAGAACTAACGTTTGTTTTGACAATGAGGATTGTTTGGAAATAAAAATAAAATCAATCTTTGAAATCATAATTGAGTTGAAGTGAGAGAACTTTACCTTGTCATGGATCGTCATGACATTTAGAGATCGGATAATACATGAACATACTCTCGATGAAAGCGATAATATTGCAAATAGTTTCAATGATTGATATATATATATATATATATATCAATGATCACATTACAATGGTATACATCAATGATCACACTATTTTAACACTCAATATTTCCACAACCAACAATAATAATTGCATAATCATTTACTACAAAGATTTTATTATTATTATTATTATTTTATTTATTTATTTATGTAGCCTTTTTTAATGATAAAAGAGAAATATATTTAGCCATATCATGGGTGTAACTAAAGTCAACTATCCATTCACTCTAAGAGGTTATATGAGTATGCAAGGCTTGAGCAACACTAACATAGAACACATAGTTATATACCTTACCTTCTGAAGTTCAGTTTTGTAGGTTGTATGATCTTTTAGTTGACACATCTCCTTCAAGCCTCTACACTTTCTTCTCCAAGTCCTTGGTATTATGCCAACAAGCCTTCTTTGTATGTCTCGATTTACAACAATAAAAACAATTCTTCTTCTTTCTACCTTTCTTAGTCAATGTATGATCACCATGATTCTTCTTAACACTCTAGTCAATGTAATCACACACTTTCTCCTAAATTCATTTCCAAGCTCTTTCTCTATACTTATGTTGACCTTTACCCTTCAACAAATGGACATGTTGTTTGACCTCAAGTTTTCCTTCATTAAGCAATTTTTCCTATGCCATAATTAGTAAACCATAGAAATAATCAAATAATTAATCCTTACCATCATCTTTTCTAGAGATCCAATTGGCATGAAACGTTGAATAGAACACATCATAGGGTGTCTTTGTATTCATGGGATCGGTTCTACAAGTTGGCCGTATTTCTTTGGAAAATCCTTTCTGCATTCACCTAATTTCAACTAAAGTTCCTTCAAATGGACCAAATAGTCTTCAATTCTTTCAAAAGAGAGAGGATCTCAATATTCATATCCTAAGTTTTGTTGGTTTTATCAAGCAGAGTCTTCAACTTCTTCCTCACAACATTTGGGTAGTCAATCCCACTAGTATGAAAGTGAATCTCAATAGAGATGTAAGATTTTGTGAATTTGAAAATCTCATCCTTCTTATTTTCAATGAAAAAATAATGTTGTTCATCCTTTAGATATGGAATGACAACTTTTGTAAATTTCCATAGTGCTTTACTCTTCAACAATGTTTCCATATCTTGTGCCCAAACTCCATAGTTGTGTCCATTTATAACCATATGCTCTTACTTGGAATTCATAACGTCGATCTACGTATCTAGTCCTAGATTTATTCTACTAGTTGAGACCACGAGTCGATATATTGGATAGATCTAATTTAGTAGGAGTGCGTACAACCGATAGGCTCAACAAGACTTGTAGACACTAGGGTAGATCCCAAATCATTAGCTCTAAAACCATGTTGGAGACTTAATGGGTTAGGTAGATTACAAAGATAGTATTCCAAGAGAGAGATTGTCTCTAAATACATGGTCACAACACTTAAGAACAATTGAACATAGCTCAACATACATAGCAATGTAAGAAACTAAAATACTTCCATATATAATACATTAAACAACTTGTTCTTAAATCGACCCATAAGGCCATCTTTTTATAGCACTAAGATGTAACCAACTCCCTTGAAGTGGGGAAGAGAAGGTCCACATAGTTTGGTGAGGTCATAAAAGACTCTTTAATTTCTACCTTGTTCTACGCATTGATCGACTACCTTGTTCTAACTATCCAACTAGTTAATTTCCTGGTCGTCCATCTAGTTAGTCCCTTAGTTAAGTCTCCTTGTTGATTGTTGATTATCGACTAACTGTCTCTAGAATATCTAGAGGTGTGATGAACCTACATAGCCTATTGTTCCAACAAGTTCTCCCCCATAGTAGAGTAATATTTGATGAACAATAATACAATCAAATGCCAATTTATTAAATGCATAATGGGTAGATAAAAGTTATATATGAATTAAAATTTAAATGGTTATTTAATTTCACATTATATGATTCCTATTTTTTAATTTAAAACTAGGTCATATATTTATATTACAGTCCAATAAATATATATATATATATATGGAGGAGGCTTTCCAAAAACATGAAACCAAGACCTCCTCCAACTAATCAAAGCCATATATGTCCCATAATTGTAATAGATATATCCTATAAGCCTTGATAACTATTAACATAATTGTATTGAGTATCAAGCTAACATATTGACAATGTATTGTATAATAAAAATAAAGACAAGTCCTATCTACTTGAGACAGAGAGGAAGGAAGCAATGTCTTCCAAGGGCTAGCCAATTGATTGAATGACCACCTTATCTTCTTCTAGAGATGTGGCCAAAGGTTGGGAGTCATCATTAATATGAATTTGATTTTCCTAATTACTATCAGAGTCATGGCATTCTTCCTTTCGTCTTGGAGTCTCCTCATCTTCATCAACATGGGAAACCTCAATTATAATCCCAAATACAACCTAACAAACAACTTCAAATTTCCCTTCCAACAACACAATTATGTACGTTATGTTATATTGTGGAATGATATGTTCCTCTAGAACCTGTGATATCATCACTTTCACCATCCAATACACCTCTGTAATCTGGAACAACTTCATCTCCAATGTCATTAAGAAGCCAAGGTCAAGGACCCACCCTTCCATTTCTCTTTGGATATGTTCTCTCGATATTACCTTCCTCCTTTCCTTCACTTTCCCATCCAATTCCTCCACCTCATATTTGACAAACTCAAGGAGCTTCAGGTGGAAAAACTCTTCATCTACCAAGGATTCCCTTTCATGTTTGGTTGTATAATTGGTTTCCTATAACCATAATTCTTCTCAAAAGAGGCCCTTTATCTCTTACTTTGACCTACTCATTTTCCTCCTAAATTTTTCTTTGGAATTGTGCCTCCCTACTGATATTGGTGTCGTAAAAACATGGGTGGCCCACTTAGCAAGAAAATCTAGAGAGGGAACTCCCCACCATTTCCTGGAGTATCAAAAAGGTTTTTGTCGCCTCTTCTCAAGAATTTCAGACCCAATTTGTTCCCCAATTCGCCCAGTCTAAAGGCATCTTGAGCTCGAGATGGATGGATAACTAAAACATATAACTGACTTAATTGTTTGAGACCACTCAACATCAAAAGAAACTATAACATGTAGGGAAAATTACCATGCTTCAGAATGTGCTCAAGGGGATTTGGTTGACTGTTGGTTTTATGCCTCGTGAGCTTCATTGAACCACTTATATTACCCTATCCTCTCAAACCATTCTTAATCAATATCCAAAAAGTGTTAAGTCGTCTGGTATATTGGCTCTAAACCATCACCTACACCCACGATCCTCTCAATACCATCATCTCCCAACACTTCAGCGTCCCATGAATGGGGATTTGGGGTGATCTCGTACTCATCTCCAACATCCTTGATGACGAAGACTTCATTATCTTCAGCTCTCCCATATGTTTCATTGATTTCCCATAAGGTGTTATACGGGTTGGCGGTCGGGTGACATCTTGTATATGTCACATCCCCAATTGTCACCACCCCATCCGGGGAGACATTGTATGATTATATCTAACTTCTTGTTACATATATTATAATTGAAGCTTCTCCACTTTGTTAATAGGATATAATTGTACTTCCAATATATTTGCAAATCTTAAAGTTGTGGTCATATCATAATGTATTCACAATATGAGAAAACCTATAATTTATAATGAAACATTTAATTTTCAAAAGCGGAAGTATTGAAATTATAGCAAATGCTTGAAAGATAGAAAATTCCAATTATCATCTCATCCTAATTTCATGGATTACTACATGTATGTATAGTAAAGATGAGAGATTAATTTTGATTTCTAAGTAGGTTGAAGCCATATATCATGCTAAAACTAAAATGAGGTTATATAAGAGAATAAGTAACATCTTTAATCAACATATTGATCTTTTTGGACAAACAAATAATTCATCTTGAAAAAGAATTAATCACATTTTATGTTCCCCCAAATATATGATTCATCACATGGGTTGTATTTAAAAACAAGTACATTATTTATTATATGAGTACTACTTTATGAGTACTACATTTCTTATTAAAAATAATTCATAAATTCAAAAATATTTTTATTTCTCGTCATATTAATAGAAGATTTTTTTTTGTTTTATTTCTAGATATCTTTTAAACTTAACTTAACCATAGTTACATAGATAATAGTGCAAGAGGTGAGTTGTAAATATACATTCCCCACAAAATGATAAACTCATAATTTATTATTATATCTCTTAGGAGGCCCATTTTAGACCTCAAAATTCCCCTAATGACAACCAAAATAAATGATTTCATATACTAGAGTTACACATTATGTGACGTTTTTTAAAAGTGCAATATTACATTAAATGATTGATATATCTCAAATTTAATTTAAAAATAAATAAATTATTAATAATGGTAATCATTAACATACTCATAATACATTTTATAAATCAAACAACATCAACTAACCATTGAATTCAAGGTGGCAACAATTAAGGAATGTGCAATATAACATGAACAATAATGACGTCGAAAATGTTAAATGAAATAAACCAACATATACATGATATGAAAAGGTGAAATATGTATGCATGAATGATAACATCAAAATCAATATATATGTCATCAATCAATATACATGTTAACTAGTGATAAATTTGACACCAAAACCAGAGGCATGAGTAACTCCTCTACATAAGAATGTAGCTCTGTACTGATACATATCTCCAAGATATAAATGTGTGGATAATATCAGGTCAACAATATGATCAATATATTATGTGTAGATGTGGATGATCCTGCACAGATAAGATCTAGCTAGCAAAATACATACACAGTTTGCAGAAAAATGAGAAAAGATGAAAATGAGAGAGAGAGAATCAAATAATTGTATTAACTGAATGAATGAATGATAATTTGCACATTATATACTTTGTATAACTCAAGTAATGTGCACTGGAAGAGAATCCAATGCACCATAGTGGTGGTCTAGAGTGATCTAGACACACGACGACAGTTACAAGAGTTAACTGCCACCTAGTCTAAGTCAACTAGCCTCTCAGTCCTCAATTAACTGACTGAAAGCATCAGTAATCTGCCACTCTAGTGATAATCCCAAGGACAATGTGTATTAGTAGTGATGATCCCAATGTTGCATGGTGATGGAACCAATGTGGCATCAATACTCCACTCAATTGATCCAACTGAAGTGTAAACTGAAGAGAATATTCCCCTAGAATGTAGGAAAAGGAATATTCTCCCTAAAATGTAGGAGACTAGATAATGACTAATAAACATAGAGAAAACCTTAGGAAAAAAAAAGTCCTAGGTGTGTGTGAAGTATCTCCAACACCCCCCCTGAACATCACTATGGTGAAAATAAAAGAATGGGTCCTGACAATGAGGTCATGTTAGGTACCCGAAATCAAAAGACATAATGAAATAAACAAGGAAAG
>JZKD02S0962245.1:897093-910459 GCA_000966675.3 Picea glauca
ATTTTTTAAAAATGTTTTTGTGTTGTGCGATGTGCATGCTACAGAGGTCTCTTCACTTATCATGTTACATCTAGCCATAAAGATCACAACTCTTGTTGTAGAACCTATGATATAGGTTAAGTATTCATACTCACTTGATTTCTAGTTGAGTGAATGAATTCTTTAATTTTAATGCATCTACTAAATCATTTATGAGAAAATTTTGGCATGTTATTGTTTTTCCATATCTCAATTTTTTCTATATAACAAAGAAGTTGGCTTAAGACAATTGAAGAAGATACTGAATAAAAAGAATGCATCAAATGCAAGATGTTCAAGGGTAAGATCTCTCTAACTATGGATTGTGTTCATAGTTATGGATCCATTCATTTGGGACCCAAAATACTGTAGAAAAATTGCCAAGTCAAAATAACGTTGTTTAGGGCCTCAAAATAGCCCCAGAAGTTTGGGACCCGAAAAAATGTAGAAAAACTGCCAAGATGGACACTGTAATTTGAGCCAGTGGAATAGGTGGGTGGCCACCGATTTCCACCTATATATGTCCTCCCCCCTTAGGAAACAATGGTCTCCATTGCATCAAGTCCCTCCATCAGATGGGGAAACTTCTATTGAATTTGAATGTTGGTGAGCCACTTTCCCTAATGAAGAAACTTCACTGCTTTGATGACTTGACAGAGTTGGATGTTTTGTTGGTGGGTTCCCTTTGTCTTGGTTTCCATGAAACGATCAATTTTATCCTATTCAATGTAGTCATGATTGAGTTCTGTAGGGGCTAAGTTCTCCACTATGTCTGAAGTGTCTAGGAGAGGTGGAAAATATGGTCAAAGTAATTCCACATTAAATACCAGGTGCAAGCCAAGGAAAGGAGGAATACTTAATTCTAAATCATTCTCACCCATAGCCTTAGTGATGGTGTAATTCTTGTATCGGAGTGGGCATAGCTTCCAATGGGTTCCTGCGAGGTGCTCTTTTTGCAAATGCAACCATACCTTATCTACCACTTGAAACTTGTGTGGTACCCGATGTTGATCGTGGCGCTACTTGTACTTGGCATTGGATTTCTGAAAAATATCATAAATTTGTTGTTGTATGTGATGGATTCACTCAACAAATTTGGTTTCTTGATTAGCCTCAATTTGAGCATGGGAGTACTCTTCCTGTGAAGCTACAATAGGAAGATCTACGCCAATGGGGGCCAATGGTTGGAACCCCAAGCACACCTGAAAAGGGTTGTGGCCAATAGAGATGTGGAGGGATGTATTGCAGCTATGTTGAACATAAAGAAGGATTTCATCCCATGTGTATGTATGTTTGGAATTATACATCCTCGAGATATGGACAATCATCCTGTTGACTACCTCTATTTTTCCATCAGTTTGTGGGTGGAAGGTAGTCGATTTGGTCAGTTTGGTGTCCACCATCGACCATAGGATGGACCAAAAAGTGATCAGGAACCTAATATATTGATCTAAGACAATGATTCACGGGAGCCTAAAAGGAACCCAAACATGTTCAAATAAGAGCTTTATGGTGGCCTCGGCTATGATGCTCTTCTTGTAGGGTGCCAAAATTGCCATATTAGAGAATCAATCAATGACCATGAAGACATAGTCATTCCCATGCTTGTTTGAAGGTATACCAAACATGTAATCCACGGAGATGGACTCCCAAGGATTATATGGAGTAGGACGATGTGTGTGTATCCCATATTTCTTTATGGTGGGTTTGGAAATGGCGTAGGAAGTGCAGGATTTGATGTACTTGGGGACATCTTGTCTAAGATTCAACAAATAAAAATGCTTTTTCAATACTATCACTATTTTTTCTACACCAAAATGTCATGATGTCTGGCCGTAATGAGATTCCCAAATCAACTTTGCACGCTTGCTTGAAGGAACAAATATATGGTTGAGATGGCCTGGAAATCCATATTGGAGATGAAATTTTGGAACTATTTTTCCTAGGCAGCAGTAAAGTCAGAGTCATTATTGTATAATTGTGTCCACCCAGATGTCTCATGCTGAGAGGAGTTAAGAACTTTGGTAAGTGCCACAATCGAGGGTCAACTGAGGAAATTTATGACATGGTTGGTGCTTCCCTTCTTATACTTGAAGTTCAACTGGAATTGTTGCAGGTACATCGACCACTTTTGATGGTGATCATTCTATAAATTTCCTTGTGTCTACATAAATTGCATAGGCCTGTGATTAGTGTGGATGATCGTTTCCTTCCCTAGAATGTAATGCTTCCACTATTGACATTCCTGCACAATGGAGCATATCTCTTCATCATAGGTGGTGTATTTGCGAACAAAATCAGAGAGTGTTTCACTGTGATAGGCTACTGGATGCCCATTCTGAGTGAGGACTACATCGATAGAATAATTTGAAGCATCTGTCTCAATATCAAATGAATGTTGAAGGTCTGGTAGAATAAGGACTGGTGTTGAGTAGAGGCGTAATTTCAAATCCTCGAATGCTTTCTATTAGGATGAAACCCACAAAAAATTTCCCTTTGCTCCACCCTTGGTCACCTAACTTAGGGCCCAAGTGATATGAGAGAACCCAAACACAAACTGACAGTAGAAGTTGGCGAGGCCCAAGAAGCTGCGAAGCTCAGTCGTTGTCTTCGAGGTTGGCCAATTGCGAATGACCTAGATCTTGGCTGGATCCACATGCACACCCTGCTCATCCATGATGTATCCCAAATAATGTATTCTTTGCATGACAAAGGAACAATTCTCTAAATTGGCATACAACTTGTGTTGTCACAGGATGCCCAAGACCTTTTGAATATGCTTCAAGTGTTCCTCCCAAGTTTTGTTGAAGATGAGGATGTCATCTAGATATATGATCACAAAGGATTTTGTGAATGGCCACAATATGTCATCCATCATTCGCATGAATGTGATCGAGGCATTAGTCACGCTGAAAGGAATGACCAACCACTCGAAGAGACCTTCTTTATACTTGAAGGTTGTCTTCCATACATCAGTTTTCTCAACCGACACCTGGTGGTAGCATGACTATAGATCAATATTACTGAAAAACTTATCTCCCTTGAGCTAATCTAGAAGATCATCAATCCAGGGGATTGGCTACCAGTTCTTGACTATGATCTTTTTCAGGGATCTTTAATCAATGCAAAGTCACCATGTCCTGTACTTCTTTTGTACCAGAAAAATTGGGTTCCTGCAAGGTGAGGAGCTTGGTCTGATGTGGCCCTTCAGAATTAGCTCTTGGATCTAGCATTTGATTTCTTCATTTTCCACAAAAGAATGCATGTATACAAGGCCATTAGGCAAAGGATAATTGGGTGTCAAATAAATTGAGTGCTTTACCTGAAAGTGCACAAGCACCCCAATAGAGGAGGAAAATATGTCTTTGTTCTCTTCTACTACCTTGACCACCTGTTGCTGCTATGTAGAGAGACCCTGCACAGAGGTTTTGGAGGTTACACTGACCTTCCATTCACCTTCTGACTGAACCATAAAGAGGAAAAATATCTCAGTCTAAGAGACCACCTTCCTGCAATTCTTCACGAAGATCAAAGAGACTGTAGTATTTGGGACTACCTATAGTACCCTGTAGACTTAATCTCCCAAAGCAATAATGACACTATGGGGCCTAGATTCATAAACAACACAACGCTTCCACATATATGGTTTTCCTAACAAAACATCACAAACTTCAATGGGGGAAACATCACACAATACCTCATCTTTGAAGGGCTTGATGTCGTAATGCAGGTGACATTGTTGGCTAACGTAGATGTCCCGTCCCTAGCTGAGCCAACCGATGGTGTATGGTTGAGGATGTGGTTTCATTGTCAAGTTCAAACACTTGATGACCTATGTTGATATTATATTATTATGGATATTTATATCAACAATGAAATGGAGTGGGGTCCCCTTTACCCACATCTATGAGTGGAAGAGGCACTCCCCTTCTTCAAGCTCTTCTAGTTCCTCTGGCTGGAATTTTTTGGTAGAGATGGTGACAATGTGTTCAACGTTAATGATTTGTTTTCCCTTTTTTAGTCCTGAATAAGATTATGGGTCAGCATCCGACCCTAAGGATTTTGTCTCATCCAACAATGATTGTTTAGAGTGATAATCATCAATATTGTACCAAGGGATTTTGTGGAACTTGCACCACTTTCTAGTGTCCTTCGACTTCCCATTACCCTTCTTTGTTGGTGGCTTGGACTGGTTGTTCTGGGAGTTGTCATCCTTGATCTATCCTTTTCCCTAGGAGTTAGGAACACCCTTACCATACTTTGTTTGTTATGGATTTGCAGATCCAAACTCCCTCTTGTTCTGTTTCTTTAATTTATGTTGTATTTTGACAACATATCGATAAGACACTCCCAATGACAAGATGTCCAGAAAATACATTTCAATTTGGATGTACCTGTGTAGAGCCCCATGGTAATTTAGAACCAAATGGTGCTTAGAGTATTTGATACCCATCTTGGTATGCAAGGTATGGAAGGTATTTCTGAACTCCGACATTGTTTGGCCCCATTCTTGATGCAGTGTGGTCCATCTCATGTACTAGTCATCATAGTTTCCAACAAGGTAATATTGTTCGATGAGGGAATAAAAAAATCCGCCCAAGTGGTCTTGGCCCAAAAATTGCAGACTCATCCTTGGCATAGGCTCACAGTAAGTCTCCCACCAATATTTGACATGGGGAAGGGCCTTAAGGAGTGTAAAGGTGATTTTTTCACTGTTGGAAAATTTTTGGACAGAGAAATAACCCTCTAGTAGAATTAACCATTTTTCCAAAGAATCAACATCTATCTAGCCTTCAAACAAAGGAATATCAAAGTTAACTTGTACCTTAAAGGGATTTGCACCTCCGAAGTGACTACTGGTTGAAGGTTCCTCCATTGTTGTCGGAAATCGTCGAAGGATCTGGGTGAAATTATCCATCATCGTGTTCCTCTGTCACACGAGGGCTTCCTCGAGAAGGAGTTTGATAGGATCTCCTACTTAGTCGTCTCTCTTTTCTTCTACCATGGGAGGTTTCTTGGGAGGGAAAAAGCTTGGGATGGATGAGAGAAGTTGTTCTCAAGAGAAAAAAGATCAAGACCCAACTCTCTATACCCTAACCTCACCGGGGACATGCACTAAGAATGACATGGAGAAAACTACTCTGATACCACTAATTCGTATTATTTTGAGAATGACATGAAGGAAAAAATATAACAAAGATATAACAAGGAGATACACATAGATATTGCAAGGAACAAAGTAAAAAATAAAACTATGGTTCTATTAATGATTGTCTGGAATACAAAAGACTGTAAAATGCAAAGCACACAAGCTAGCTAGAATGGTGGTATCTTATCTATGAAGAGAGATCTATTGGTTACTCTCATTCACAATAAGTTGATTACAATGAGGCTCCAAAGGAATTTTTAACATAAAAGATAAATGATAAAACCCTAAAAATCCAAAACCCTAACCCCAAAAGATGAAATGCAAAAAGGTTTGTGGGCCCCGATGGGCATAGTTTATACATCAAATTCCCGAGGGCGCAAATTTTGCAGACGATATTTGTTTGGGGTGCTCGATACCCCATCAGAAAGGTCTATCCGAGGAGTACACATTCAAAAAAACCCAATACATTTATGTATTTGGCGTTGCCAATTAAAAAAAACATCGTTAGGGTCTCAAAATGGCCCTGGAAGTTTGGGACTTGAAAAACTGTAGAAAAAATACGAAGATGGAAACTGTAATTTGAGCCAGTGGAATAGGTGGGTGGCCATCGATGTCCACCTAGATAGGACATGCAAAGAATGGTTGCAGGAATTTTGAGCAAACCCTCCAGTTTTTTAGTTGTTTTGTTGGAATAAGATGTAGCAATTGAGAAATGAACTAGTTGTTTTCATTGGCTAGAAACCACAATCTCTCTATAGAACCAAGAAAAGCATTGAGAAAGAAACTAAAACTTGTACTTGGAAGTAGATAAATAAGTAAGGATAGATAAATCATCCTCATCATTTAATCCATGGAGAATCACCACCATAACCTAGCACCCCTTACAATTTCCAAATACACAACATACCTTCCGTTTAAATAGTCATCACCTCACCCAAGGCCTATTCCCATTCCAAATCAAGTATATCGAACCCTACCAGCAACAAAGAAAGCACCTAGTAAAGTTGACATGGTAAAAGAACCAATTTTTTAACCATTGGGTGCAAAGATAAGGATAGGATGTAGTTATGGTCCTAGGTGGAGTTGATTCAATAATTTCAAGCACAAACAATTGTTGCATTTTCATCATTCCTTGTTGGTCTATAACACAACTCAATATTGAGTTCAAGTTTCATCAAGATAGATGCAGAAGAGACAAAGGCAAGGACATAAGTACCGTTGGATCCAAATACTTTAAATAATTCATGTACAAAGATGAAATTAACAAAGAAGCATTGAAGCACCAACATAAGTGGTAGATGCAATAGAGACAAAGGTAAGAGCAAAAGAAAGGGTAATAGGGATGAAGGTAGAGTAGTTTGGGCACCTCCAACTACATCAATGCTAATCTCGAAAACTATATGCAAGTTGTATAAAAGAGCAAGGAATATGGAAATGGTGAACCCCAACCAATTCACAATTGAAATAGGTCTATTATTTTCACCCTCTTTTACTTTTCCTTTGTGTGCTTCTCATCATCAGGGTTTTAATAAGGTTGCAAGGATGACAAAAAAAACCAACACAAGTTCCTCATCTTTCCTACAATTTAGTAGTCTGGGATTGATATATGGAACTAGTTTAAAATACCCAAAAGGAATAAACTTTACCCATCTCGAAGAGGATGGAGGAGGAGACATGAGGTCTCCATAGTGGCTATTGTATAGTAGAAAGATTTAGTATGTAGAATATGCAAAGCCATTCATTTGGAACATTGAGAGGATATGGAAGAATTCATGAACCCAATAGCCAAATATCCAAGGACATGAAGCTAGAAGTGATGTTAGAGGCATTGAACCAACAAACACATGCTCAAAAGGCCCTCAAGTTCTTCTAGTGGATGGAGAATCATAATGGCTATGAGAACCACACAGATGCTTATAGAATTGTCACTAGGGGGATCAAATATGTTCAAAGAAATACATGTTATTTTACTGCAAGTGAGGAGCAACGGATTTGAGATAAGTGTCACTACTAGATGGATTGGTATGAATTAAAATGTGTTGGAAGGAGTGTAGTTGTTGTCAATGAACTTCATTGGAATGAAGGATTGGCATGAAGTAAAATAGAGCTTAGCCACTGCTTATGTTGAAAGGATTGGACATTTACAAGAACATAGATAGGTATGTCAAAGGTATTTTTTTTTTGTAAATAAAAAGATGGATCCTTGTATTATATCATCATGATTGTACACCTATGCATCGTTTGGCAGCCACCTGTTCCGCCACAAAACAGAAACCAAAACAGGTGGCTCCAAGCAGTGATATGTCTAAAATGGCAGAGGTTCTGTTTACAAAAATTTACAAAAATTGAACAAAAGCTGAGAATTTCAACAGGAACTTTGTTCCCACTAGCTAGCCTAGGACAGACTTCATTCAGAGCCGCCATTACTAAGATGGTTATACAACTGTAAAAATAAATAAATAGATAATCACTATTCATTCTGAAAATTGTAATTGACAAGAACCAGATTCAGGGGTGGGTCACATCAAGCCTTTGGGGAACCTGGAAGTCCATGGGCGGTGTAGATTGGGACGAAATTCTGCTTGTAGGTGGGGCATTGTGCTTGTGGTGGGGTGTCTGAGAGGGCCTTGAACAAGAGATCCAGTCGTTGGTGGATTGCCCTTTGGCCATGCACCTGCTCGTCCTGCCGCTGCCAGATGTCAAAGAGAAGCTCCAAGTGCTCCACTGCCGGATGATAGGTAATTGGGTTCTCCTCATCTCCTATCAGTTGCCAACTTGGGGGAATTTCCTCCTCCACTATGCAACCTCCTTCCCACGAGCGAGGATGAGAGTCTTGGGAGGTGAAAGGGCCTGGTTGAGGAGCTGAAGGTGGATCAACATCATTCAACTTCAGGCCAGGATGTTGAATTAAGGGTAGAGCCTCCTCTTTGAATGTGTTGAGGATAACCTGTGAGGGTTGGGGTGGCGGAGGAGAGTGCTCAGTGAGGGACGGGGTCTTCAATTTGGGAATGCGAAGGGGAGACTGAGCTTGAGTCTAGGGAAGAGGAGAGTGCTTGGTGAGGGATGGGGTCTCCAATTTTGGAATGTGAAGGGGAGACTGAGCTTGAGTCAGGGGCAAGGTAGGCGGGTTCTCCGCTTTTGGAAAGCACAAGGTGGACTAAGCGTTGCTTGTAGGTCTGTGGGGGCAGCTGAAATGGGAAATCAAGGCTCACTGAGAGGCTGTGAGATGGTTGTCTTGGGTGTAGGAATTATTGTTCTTGGAGGAATGCTTGGGCTTGCCTCGATCCCATGGCATGATGAGAACTAGGGAGTGAGGGCGATTGTGGTCGAGAGAGATTCAGAGGACACGCAGGAGGCAAGAAGAGAGGCCAGGAGGGCCGAGCAACACTACGCAGAGGAGGAAGCTTGCAAATGGCAGGTGAAAGTGCACGCCTTGGTCAATTATAACGCCTTTGGGAGACATTGATGCCATTGAAGGTTGACGGGATTGGTTCAGTCGCCTAGTACCAGTGGCCTGGCTGGAACGTTCATCTGAAAGCTCATTTAGGCACACTGAATTAGTATCCCTTATGGTAAACACCATGGGGAATTAATTGAATCAGGGGTGGCAGCGTTGGGTATTAACTCTCCCCGCCAACTATGCCTGCCACATGTCTCCCTCCTTTCACCAAGTGTCACCCCATCCGGGTGGTATGTCAAAGGTATTATTATTATTGATGAGAGAATACAATTTTATTCAATGTTAAAACTTAGGTAATTAAAGAAGTATACAAAAAGGTTAATGGAAATTTTTTTATGTGACAAAGGAACTATCACATCATGGTGAATCCCTTCAGCGTTGAGTTATGCGTGGCTCTTTAGAGAAGTTCCATGCATTATGATTAATAAATATGCAACGGTTTTTTAAGCTTCTTAAATTAATAGAGAGAACACTTGGAATAGTTTTATTGGCATAGTCTTAAAAGATGTAAGTTTATTATTTTCAAATATATTTTTTATTTATTATAAAAAAATATGACTATACATCAAGGCCAATTTAATCACATCCTAGGGTTTAGGTCAATAAAATAAATAAATTTCAAAAATTGTAATATTTTTTGTTTTATTTTTTAAATAAAATAAATTAAAAAGTAATTTCTACAAAACTTTTAGTAACCATGCATGACTCAAAACCAAAAACTATAGCCCCTTAAAAAGCACAAATAAAATCATGTTCGAGGATACGTTCAATTTGATCATTGATATTCTTAATAACAAATCTAGTTGATTCTCATCGAAGGTGAAAAATCTATAATGGGTGGTGTAAGAAGGTGACCAAAGCATTAAAGGAATACAAATGTTTCCAAGTGCTAAGGAGTGGCAAAATTGCGTAAATATTCACTACAAATTTCTTAAATGTTAGTTGAGCTAGGCCCTCCTAGGGAAGAAAAGGATTTGGAAAGGTGGTTAAGTTCACCGAACCTTCAACCCATAGGGATAGGGCTTGAACTTAAATAGGCTAGTCTCTATAATGGGACATTAAATATGGCAAGTCCTAGTTTTAAGATTGTTAGTGTTTCTGAGACATGAATTTGAATTTAAGGAGGATAGTCTCTCCTCAAAGGACAAAGGATTTCATTAGGAGATTGCAAACAAAATCTATGAGGGGTTTATATTGTGTCAAAGAAATATGTATTCAAGGTTTAAGGTTTATCTTTAGGTAACTTTTATTTCTAGAAATGTTCAATGATATTGCTATTTTTAGTATGAAAATATATGTGATCTATTTAATATGAAAATATATGTGATTTATTTAATAAATATATTTTGTTAAGTTACTATTTTGGATAGAGTTGTCTTTGATATGGTCATTATAGATTGTATAAAAGAAGTATAACAACCCTATGGATAATATTACTACACTCATACCAAGAGTTTAAATAAGGGTTTTTTTCTATTTCAATTCATCAAGAAAAATCCATGTTTAGGAGATTACCCATGGATTCATGGATTTTGGGTGTGTAAGAATATTTAGATTGTTTTTTACTTGTAGGATGAGTATTTCTGGATAGACCAAACTACATAGCATTCCTAACTTGCAAGGGTGAAGTTCCTTGACCTTTCCATCCAATTATGGAATTTTTGGATCACATTTCTTTGTCAACTAGAGGCTTTATTTGTCAGAAGTTCATGCAATTTTTCAAATCTAGACAGAGAGTGTTCCTTCACGTCAACCTATTCAAAGTTTTGAAAGTGTTTATACTTATTTAAGCATGGAATAAGATGCTAAAATAGTCAATAAGGAATGCTATCCACTAAAAATGACTCTATGGCCAATGTCAAGACCACATAAATCTATTATTTGTCTTTGATGACTCAACCTAACCCCCATGCAACTCTTGTTCCATAAGAAAACCAATCTCAAAATGATTCATAAGAGGATGGTGGACACTATTTCTGCATAAAAATAACCATAATGAGAAGTTGAAATATCTAAAGGTCCCTACTAACAAAGACCCTACGATTAGAGGCTATAGTCAAAACAATCCATTGGCACTAGGTTTAAATAGAATGGTGGTGCACCCCACCTTGTCATCCTCCTTGCAAGGGGGCATCCAATGGACACCCTTGTTTCCTCCTTCACTTTATCCAATGACAAACGTTTTGTCTTATGGCATGCTAAGGAGGCCCAAAGCCATTACACTAAATCAATGGCATACAATTTGAAAGATCTTGAAACTTTGAATTGTTCGACAACACATGTATTCCAATAGAGGACAGACACCTTTAGTAACCACTCAATCAACCATATCAAATATAAACACATCGATGTTTTCACGTGGTAAAAACCCTATGGGGAAGCATCCACGGCCCCGACCAACGTGGCCACTTGGAGCAATTTATTAATGCAAAAGAAAATATTACAGAGAGATTTACAAGAGAGTTTCTCACAATCGATCATCCGAAAATGAACCTCCATGCTCTTTAAATAGAGATCATGGACCAATCAGGTGTTAAGCCATGGATAAATGTGGTTGTTAATATCGAGGATAATATGAACTATCAAATCACTCTATATCAGGAGCATATCGTGACCGTTGGATTACCTAACTATAAATGCATACTAAAGAAACACACTTTTACCTTACGAAAAATTAAACCAAGTTGATCTTAACAAACTCCTAAGTGTCTAAATACCCTAACATCCCCCCCTTAAGAAAAACTTGGGATATGATTAAAGTATTTACAAAGGAGACATAGTAGGAGAAGTAATGAGGCATTAGATCCTATCCCCCCTTAATGACAACTTCCTGAACTCTTAACATAGATCAAAGTTTGGAAATTTTTTATTCTATAAGAGGATTTGTGAAAATGTCTGCAACTTGATCTTGTATAGGGAAAAATAACACTTCAATAACTCGATCATGAATGACCTTTCTGATGAAGTGCATGTGTATCGTGTGTTTTCTACATTGATGTTGAACTAGATCTTTGGTGATATTGATGACACTCTGATTGTCACACCAAATGGTGGTTGGATGTTGTTGCTAGAATCCAAACTCTGAAAGGATCTGGAAAAGCCACAAGGCTTCTTGACTTGCATTCATCGTTGCTTAGTACTATTCTTCTGCTGAAGAGAGAGAAATATCATGTTGTTTCTTACAGGGCCAAGTGAAAGGTCTTGAACCAATGATGAAAATATAAGATGCGATATACTTTCGATCATTAGGGTCATCAAGTATAACCAATAACCATTAACCAATAATAGAGTCCCCTTTGAAATGCAATGTATCTCAAACTGAATTGTACCCCAAACATACCGAACTATCCTTTTAGTTGCATTCCAATGGATTTCAAGGGGTGTTTTCATATACAGGGCAACAAAACCAACAACAAAGGAAATATCGGGATAGTATGAGTCAAATATAATAGTCTACCAA
This sequence comes from Picea glauca, assembly GCA_000966675.3. Lineage (NCBI taxonomy): Eukaryota > Viridiplantae > Streptophyta > Pinopsida > Pinales > Pinaceae > Picea > Picea glauca. Next base: position 909,181 of record JZKD02S0962245.1, read on the forward strand.
CTAACTAACGATACAAAGTGGCATCAAATTCGGGAAAGTACAAGTGACAACAAGTTTGACTCTAGACTAGAAGGGAGAAAAGGTTGGTTTCGAATCATCCATTTGAAAGAAGCGAAGAAGATCACAAGCATACTTAAACTGAGAAATAAAAATTCCTTCCTTGGTTTTCAAAACTTGGAGGCCAAGGAAATTGTGCAAATAGCCTAAGTCGATCTTTTCAAATTTATTCTTAAGGCTAGTTTTCACATGGTTTAAAAGTTTAGGGTCACTACTAGTGAGGATAAGACAATCAACATAAGAACAAGGATTATGAGATGGCTTCCTACTTTCTTGGTATAGAAATTAGGATCATAATGGCATCTAGAAAATCCAGTGTCAAGAAGAAATATATCCATTTTGGCATACCAGACTCAGGGATCTTGCTTAAGACCATAAAGGTATTTTTTAAGGAGACAAATAAGGCTAGAGTCATTCTGTGCATATCCATGAGGATGTTCCATGTATATTTCTTATTGAAAATCCCCATGCAACAAGGTTGGTTTAACATCCATCTGATGGACCTCCCATTTATGTGAGGCTACAAGAGCTAGAACAAGAAGGATGGAATTCATTTTGGCTACAGGGGAAATTTTTTCATTATAGTCAATTCCTTCAACTTGGGATAATACTTTGGCAACTAACTGAGCCTTGTGCCTTTCAACACTTCCATCTTGTACATACTTAGTTCTGTAGACCCATTTACATATGATAAGTTTTCTTCCTTTCAGAAGAGATACAAGATCCCAGGTATCATTCACCATTAAATATAGATACTCTTCATTCATTGTTGTATCCTAATCTGGATGACTTGAAGCTTCCACAAATGTCTCTGGATCACGAGTCTCTAAAACTTGATCCAAAAGAGAAGAGAATAGTTGGAACTATGAATGTGTTCGGCGTTGACTTGAAGGATCATTAACAATATCACCAATTGCTTCTTGCGTTGAATGGACCCATTTAAGAAGCAATGGTGCTAGGGCAAATTTTTAATACCCCTGATCTGAACCCCAGTTGTAAATGTAAATATACATTTAGGCTGGTGAGCTGTTGGCACCAATTTTTGGCTCAATTTTGCATGGACCTGAGTAGTGTGTGAGGATTTTTTTCCAAAGAAAGAGCATGCACATTCCATAGTGTTACACGCACTCGAGTAAGTGTGTGTGAATTGCGCATCAAGAGAAGGGTGTGCACATTCCACAGTGTTGCACGAACCTGAGTAAGTTCACGAGGATTACCTTGA
>JZKD02S0962246.1:77891-89424 GCA_000966675.3 Picea glauca
GCCTACTAAATCTCAGCAAAAGATATCAGTAATCCCTAGGGTGATGATATCACCCCTTCATCCATACATGATAAAATCATCTCTAGTCTAACATATGATTATGAGAATACATATATACATAACGAATCAAGACAATATGAAAATTCAAATGCAACTATACAAAAATAATATCCTAATGGTATATACAATGGATGAAAAATTCCTACCTATCCTAACTTACATGTGCTTACCTGTGAAGTCAAGTCTCTTCCCCGTGATGGGGTTTGAGGAGGCATCCACTAACTGGTAATGGACATTTTATCCCTTCCAGCATAGACAAATAGTAGGCATCATTCACTAACTTCATTCTGATCCTGAAGGGTCCAAGACAAAATTGTGCATCCCCTTTAACATTGTTAGGCTCACCCTTATTAGTGTCCTACATTTATAATGTGTCTCCCTCTCGATACTCTTTTTATTCAAACTTCATTGTTTCATGTATCACCCTACTGTATTTTCTTGAGGGAGGAGGGTGGGATTCCATTGTAAGGACTTCTTGTCGACTTGGTTTAATCAATATATCATTTCCACTTTCTTTAGTAATTTTACGGAGCAAAATTATTTGTCCTAATATTTATCTACGAGTTGTTGATACTCTTGGTTCTTTGGCCATTGTATCTAGTCAAAATCCTCCTCGGTGGTGAAAGGAAAATCCTCTGGAGAAAATGTAGGAAGGATTTCCTTGATTGGTTCATGTGTTTCACTGATCTTAGTATCATTTTCAATATGTTGTACATGATCCTTGGCCATTTGCATGTTTGTAAGGTGTGCAATCATCCCATATTTCATAGGCACATTGATATAAGTTAGATCCATCTCTAATGTGCCACCTAACATTGCAACGAACTTCATGGACAAAAGCATGCCCCATACATCAGGGACATCTACGACCACATAATCCATATGGATCACTCTCTCAAGATATTTACCAATGTATACTTTAACATTATCAACAACCCCATGAGTAGGTATGGCTATGGATTCCAAACCGCAGACATTACTATAAGGTCATGTAGCCATTAGGCCTAGTTGCTCCATAACTTTCAAAGACATCATATTTGTACCTGCTTCTGAGTCAAGCATACAGTTGTTGAGACATTTGTTGTTTACTAGAAATGACATAAAAAAAGGTGGGTGTCCATCATATTGAACCCTGAAATGATCTAATTGTAACATAATAGGAGGGTCTATTGGTTCATCCAACACATTGAAAAAAAAATCGAACTTTTATTTCATGGATGGAACCTTGATAATTTGTTTCAATGCGATAGTTACTTGCATTTTAGCCAATGATCCTTCCAAGTCTAAATTTAATTCAACCTTGTTATCCTTAGAAGAGGTCTTAGGAAGGAGCATGTTCATAGGCAGAGGTTTTGTTTGTAAATTTGTAGGTCTAGTAGAGGAATGTTGGTTTATTCACTTTTTCCTAGTATGCACATGGAATTCTTGTTTTTTCAACCTCTCTCTTGAGTCTTGATCAAGGATATTGATTACCACCATCCTATCTTTCTTGGTTGCTTCTTTTATGCCTTCTTCATGTTCTTCATATGTGATATTAAAGAAATTTCGTGTCTCTTCAATGGTATGGTTGATAATCTTGACTTGATCATGTTCACCTTTATTCAAAGAGCATTCATTCTCCCAATGTGATTATCTACATTGAAAACACCGTGGTTTCTCATCTACCATGTCTATGGGGCATAAGGTGTTAGGGACATATTGATCGTTCTTGGGCTTGAAACCTTGACCACCCCTTTGGAATTTCCCCTTATAAGGATATATAGGAGCTTGTTGTTGGGCTCTTTCTATGTTGACAATCCTATTCATCATTAACTCTTGGGTTTTTTTGCATGCCATCTACAGTCAATTGTGGATTTCCCAAGATAGTGCCATGTTGGAACATGGGCAGACCCAGCGTTCAACTCTTCAACAACACACCAACAAAACCCTAACTACCGACCCTTTCAACAACACCTGCGAAGCAGGAAAAGTCTCATTCGAGGTAGAGGCAGGGGGGCTTACAGGACTCAGGTGTCTATAACCAAGATGGGACATAGATTTGTGATTATAATTACTTCGTAGAGTACTCAAGACCAACATGCATTAGTTTACCATATTCATTCATACTGCAAAACAAACCCTAAGGATAGATCGACAGAGTAAAAATGACCAAATACACATTGCACTTAGCATCATAAGTTAGATCTAGAATATTCAACACAAATAAAACACTAAGCATTCATAGATCTATCTATCATACATAACAATAAATGCACTAAAAAAATTGATCTAGGTGGATATCAATGGCCAACCACCTTCTCCAATTGGCCCAAAACATGTTTTTGGCAATTTTGGTAATTTACTATTTTTAGCAGTTTTTAACTTCCGGGGCCATTTTGAGGCCCTAAATGATGTTTTTTGAGAAAACGGGGAGAAACATGGATCATAGTGATGCAAGGAAGACCAACCTATCAACCCACAGGGTCTCTTAAGCTGACCTCCTGCTCATAGGATCGATTCTAAAACCCTTATGCTGAGCCGAAGCAACTTTTTAGATTCCCTCGCGAATCACTGTGTAATTATCCGATCCACAGGTCCTCTTAAATTCCCCACGGTTCCCTGCACTTCACCGTGACCTTTCCTGACTCTGTATCGGGTTTCGGGGTTTCGCGTTCCCCATTGTCAAAAGTTCTTTCCTTCTCCAATTCCCAGTCTCTGATTCTCCGATGAGCTCCTGCTCACAAATGCACGCCCCTTCTACCTGGGCTCTAGCCCTTCCCGGCTATAACATGGTCCATGTGACCACTTACCATATGACTGCAGCCATTTAGTTGTCCATCGGGGTTTCGGGGTTTGCGATGACAATGTGCACGCACCCTTTGGACTCGCGATTCTCCGATTCTCGATCCTCCGATGGGTCTCGGTCGTTGACCTATCAATGGTCCTTTCGCCTGTCGATAAAATTTGCCACCTGTCCTCCTGACAGTCAGTGTGGCCCCACGCTCCTAGGCCTTATCGAGAAATCGTGTATCGCGATTCTGCAATGCAGGAAACCTTTGTGCCTGGGATCTATGATATCCTGATAGCCGATGCAGCCTTCCTGTCAAGCTTTTCCCGATAGCGCTCGATCGCTGCCACACGTCCTCTCCAAGTGGACAGTCCCGATTATGTCAGAATTTTGGGACTTACGATGTCCTGTTCCCCTCAACTCTGGGAACTCTGATTTCCCGATTCTTTGACTCCTTTCGGATCCTTGACACCTGTCTTGTCTAAGATCCACGGTTGTGGTATCTTCTTGCAGCTCCGGGTTTCAACAGGCATTTTGAACCCTTTATCTTGAGACTCCCGATATGCCGACGACGCTCGATCCTTTTCCACCTGTCCCTGCAGATGAACGGTTGAGATCCTGCCGCTCTTTCGAGACCTGAGAGGTCCCGATTATTATGTCCTTGAGAACTCCGATTCTCTGATGCTCCAAAACGTCGATGGCGCTTGGTCTCAGCCACGTGTCCCGCTAACGGACGGCTCCGATCCCTCGTTAGGATTTCGTGAATGCTATTGTCCCGATCCTCGCGACCTCAGGAATCCCGATCTCCCGATGGCCGATATTTATCTGCCTCCCTGACAGATCTGCTGCTATCACTCTGCACCTTGAGTGTTTCCAACTTCATCTTAAAGTCCTGCTCACTGTCTATGGACTGCTGCCTACCTGCAAGCAAGTCCTTACAGAGTCCTCAGTAACTCTGTCTTCTCCCTGGTTTCTCTTCCTCCTCTTGCCTAAAATATACAGATAAGAACCTCACTCTGATACCACCTGATGCAAGGAAGACCAACCTATCAACCCGCAGGGTCGCTTAAGCTGACCTCCTGCTCATAGGATCGATTCTAAAACCCTTATGCTGAGCCGAAGCGGGTCTTTATATTCCCTCGGGAATCATTGTGTAATTATTTGATCCACAGGTCCTCTTAAATCCCCCATGGTTCCCTGCACTTCACCGTGACCTTTCCCGACTCTGTATCTGGTTTTGGGGTTTTGCATTCCCCATTGTCGAAATTTCTTGCCTTCTCCAATTCCCAGTCTCCGATTCTCTAATGAGATCCTGCTCACAAATGCGCGCCCCTTCTACCTTGGCTCTATCCCTTCCTGGCTATACCATGGTCCATGTGACCACTTACCATATGACTGCAGCCATTTAGCTTTCCATCGGGGTTTCCGGGTTTGTGACGGCAATGTGCACACACCCCTTGGAGTCACGATTCTCCGATTCCCGATCCTCCGATGGGTCCCGGTCGTTGACCTATCAACGGTCCTTTCACCTGTCGGTAAAATCTGCCACCTTTCCTCCTGCTAGTCAGTGTGGCCCCACGCTCCTAGGCCTTATCGGAAAATCGTGTATCGCGATTCTGCAATGCACGAAACCTTTGTGCCTGGGATCTCCGATATCCCGATAGCCGATGTAGCCTTCCTGTCAATATTTTCCTGGTAGCGCCCGATCGTTTCCACGTATCCTCTCCAAGTGGACGGTCCCGATTATGTTGGGATTTTCGGACTTCCAATGTCATGTTCCCCTCAACTCTGGGAACTCTGATTTCCCGATTCTCCGACTCCTTTCGGATCCTTGACACCTGTCCTGTTTGAGATCCACGGCTGTGGTCTCTTCTCACAGCTCCAGGGTTCAACAGGCATTTCAAACCCTTAATCTTGAGACTCCTGATATGCCGACGACGCTCGATCCTTTGCCACCTATCCTTGCAGATGGACAGTTGATATTTTGTCGCTCTCTCGAGACCTGAGAGGTCCCGATTCTTATGTCCTTGAGAACTCCGATTCTCCGATGCTCCAAAACGCCGATGGCGCTTGGTCTCAGTCATGTGTCCCGCTAATGGATGGCTCCGATCCCTCGTCGGGATTTCGCGACTGCTGCTGTCCTGATCCTCGCGACCTCAGGAATCCCGATTTCCCGATGGTCGATATTCCGATGCCTGTCGAGACTTCTCTCCTCCTGTTCACGGGGCTAACTCCCATGTGACTCCTACAGATCTGACAGCTGATGAGATTTCTATACGAGATCTGATGGTTGTCGGTCTTCTCCTGTTGTAGGCTCCTCCTGAGCTTCTGCTGGACGCTTAAACCAAATGTCTAGATCCGCTTTACCTGTCGATCTGACGGCTATTGTTCTCTCCTGAGCTTCTGTGCTTCTTCCCGACCTCGAAAGAATTTGTGTTCTCAAAGGCTTCGACCTTTGCTTCGTCTCCGCAAAATCCTTGACTATGACAACGCTGCCCTTCCTGAGCTTCGTTTTCTCAAATACTTCAAAGGATTTCGACGTCTGCACTCTTGCAGAACCTTTACGCACACAGTGTGCTATCTCTCCTGAGCTTATGCAAGCACTCAGACACCTTGGGGGGATTTAACCTTTCTTCTCCCTCAGATGGACTCTTCTTTCAGCTCCAGAACTCAAAGATTTATTTCCTTCTTCGGTGCCTATCCGCACACAGACTCGATGCCCTCCTGGAAAAGTTCCTTCTCTTCCACAAAACACTCAACGACTCTATCTTCCTATGCACCTATGCACCTGCTCAATGTCCATTTGGCAGATCTCCTCATAATCCTCAATGATTTTGGTTCCTTCTTCTAACTCTTAACAGAGTTCTTCTCCAACGCAACACGTGTGTATGCTCAATGCCCACTTGACAGAGCTCTACAGAATTCCTCATAGATTCTATCTTCTGAACTCACAACAGAGTTCCTTCAACTGCACCTTGTGCATATGCTCAATGCCCACCTGACAGAGCTTTTCAGAATTCACAACAAAATTCTGTCTACAACTGTGTTTCAGCTACACAGCCTTGCCTCCAAGGTATTCAACAACCTTGAGGTCTTCGTCCTCATCCTGAGTTGTTGATCTCAGTTCCTGTGCCGCAACACGTCTTTTTCTGACTCCTCAGAGTTCAGAAGTGCACTCACGCACCGGTATTCAGAGTCTACAACACTCTGTCATGCCCTCCTGACATGAAACCTCAAATACCCTCAATATGAAATCAAGCACACTCCTGCAGAATGCATCAACAATCATACATTCACAACATACATAGGGAACACACACAGACATCCATACACACAGAATATGAAGGAAAAACTGCTCTATTTTTGTTAACAAATGGAAAATGCCTGTAATTACAATGTGTTCCTGAGCTCTCTCTGGCTCTTCCCTTCTCTACCACAACCATCCTAGCTCGTCTAACTACAAATGAGATCTGAAAATCTCTTTTACATGAGATCTCATCGAGCGCTTCCCTCCAGGTTCACCTACTCTATTCAATTACATTCAATGGTTGTCTAGCCCCACACCTGGATCTAGATCTCAACCGATCTTGGCATTAAAGACGATCCTATCTAATGCCTTCTCAAGGCACGGCTTCCCTGGCTCAACAGCCTAAGGACATTAAATTTACATTCAATTCAAATTCGAATGTGGCTGCGCCTCCCTTCAGCTTTGAATGCATGCGCGCTGACGTGGCTGGCTGGCTGGTTGGATGACATGGAGCGATGCTCCTGCATCATACTCCACAGCTACAAAAATCATGAGCTCCTGCTCATGAGCTTCCCCTCTGAGCTGTTGGAAATCCTCCTGGGTCCCAAACGAATCTATGGAGTTGTCCATCCGCTCCTTCCTCCTGCTGCTCTGTTGTTGTTGTTGCTTCTTTCCTTCTTCCCAGCTGCTCCCTGTTGGCAGTGTCTGCTGACTCTTCCATCATCCATCTGATGTCTTCTATCACCTTATCCAGCTGCTCCAGTGGTTGGTTCTATTCTTCCAGTCTCCTCAGCTGCAATGTTTTTTGGCACATGGGCAGATTTCAATGATCTCCCATGCTATCTTTTTCATCTTCATCTGTGGCCTTCAATTCCCACTCTGTTGCAGACTTTAGTTCTGCAGTCTCTTCTTGACTGACCTACTGCTCAATCATCCTCCCTGACAGTTCAAATTCTGTCAGTCCTCATGCTGGCCCTGGATTGTTCAACCAATCCTCCAACATTTTCAGCTCCATCTCCCATGAAGTGATAATTTTATCTTCCTTCTTGGTTTCCTCTGTTGCTAGCTTCAGTTCTACAACTTCTTTCTCTTCAGCCCCCTGGCTGAAACTAATGAGCCATCCCTCAGGATGCTCATCTTCTTCTTCCGCTTCTGCTTCTGCTGTCAGCTTCAGTGCTGCAGCTCTCTCAGGTCGTTGGCTGAAATATTTGAGCCATTCCATCGAATGCTCATTTTCTTCATCTTCTTGGGAAGCTCCCAAATTCTGCTCCAATTCCTCTTCTTTGACAATCATTTCTAGCTGTGACTGTTCTTCTACTGTTGCTTCACCTGCAACACAACTTTCTGCCTCCTCCTGGGCACATGGTAGGAATAACTCGATTCCCCCAATCATCAGAATATCATCCTGATCTTTCACCTCTGTCAGCTGCACCTGTTGATCTAAATCCACCTTTGAATTGATGAGACCCTCAGACAGTCTCATCTTCTCTGTTAGCTTCTCGGGCCTATCCAAATTCACTTGCTCATCCCTTCCCACTTGGCGATATGGGATGTTTTTGATGCCCTCCTGGAAGACTATGAGATCAATCGATCCCACCTTCATCAACACTCCTTGCTTAATTGAACTCTCCTATGAGTCCATGAGACCTTCAGATGGTCTCACATTCTCATTTCTTCCCACCTGGTAGTTCGACACACTTCTGTTTCCCTCTTGGCAGTCTTTGATGCTTCCACTGCCCTCCTGGCAGTCTTCGAGATCCTCATCTGATCTCCCATCATTGCTCAGCTGGCAATGCACAATTTTCTCACTTTCCTCATGACAGTCTGTGAGATCCTCAGTCGATCTCACTTCTGTTCCCTTGTCCAACTGGCCATTTGGAAACCTTTCACTGCCCTCCTGGCAGTCTATGAGATCCCGCAGTGATCTCTGATCATTGCCCATCTGGAAAATAGAAATTCCTTGGTTGTCCTCCTGACAGTCCGTGAGATCCTCAACTGATCTCAACTCGTTGCCCTCATGGAAAACTGGAATTTCTACTTCTCTGTCCTCCTGGCAGTTCTTGAGATCCTCAGATGACCCCAATTCATCCTCTTCATCATCCCAATCATCGAGATCTTTTCCAGCCTCTAGCCAACAGTGAAAAATCATCTCTTCCTCTGTGGCCTTGAGGTTTTCAGCATACCTCAGCCATCTCTTAAACATTCTGTGTTGTTTCATGACCATCAGCTGCTTGATTGGCCATTTTGCTTTTTCCTTCTTCATGGGCAAATTTCGCATTCGTCTCATCCTCCTATCCTTCCGCATCCGCAGTTCGAGCTTCTCTATGTCTGCTTTTAGTTCATAGAGTTCTCTAGTCTCTTCTTCATCCCATTCGACAAGCCTTTCTTCCTTTCTCTTCTTTCTATGGCCTTCAATAGTCGTTTTCCTGTATCTATCTGCCTCCCTGACAAATTTGTTGCTATCACTCTGCATCTTGAGTGTTTCCAGCTTCATCTTACAGTCCTGTTGACTATCTATGGACTACTGCCTACTTGCAAGCAAGTCCTTACAGAGTCCTCAGTAACTCTGTCTTCTCCCTACTTTCTCTTCCTCCTCTTGCCTGAAATATACAGACAAGAACCTCACTCTGATACCACCTGATGCAAGGAAGACCAACCTATCAACCCGTAGGGTCTCTTAAGATGACCTCCTACTCACATGATCGATTCTAAAACCCTTATGCTGAGCCGAAGCGGCTCTTTATATTCCCTCGGGAATCACTATGTAATTATCCAATCCACAGGTCCTCTTAAATCCCCCACGGTTCCCTGCACTTCACCGTGACCTTTCCCGACTCTGTATCAGGTTTTGGGGTTTCGCGTTCCCCATTGTCAAAAGTTCTTGCCTTCTACAATTCCTGGTCTCCTATTCTCCAATGAGCTCCTTCTCACAAATGCGCGCCCCTTCTACCTTGTCTCTATCCCTTCCCAGCTATACCATGGTCCATGTGACCACTTACCATATGACTGCAGCCATTTAGCTGTCCATCGGGGTTTCGGGGTTTGCGACGAAAATGTGCACGCACCCTTTGGACTCACGATTCTCCGATTCCCAATCCTCTGATGGGTCCCGGTCATTGACCTCTCAACGGTCCTTTCGCCTATCGGTAAAATTTTCCACCTATCCTCCTGACAGCCAGTGTGGCCCCACGCTCCTAGGCCTTATCGAGAAATTGCGTATCACAATTCTGCAATGCATGAAACTTTTGTGCCCGGGATATCCGATATCCTGATAGCCGATGTAGCCTTCCTGTCAATATTTTCCCGATAGCGCCCGATCGTTGCCACGCGTCCTCTCCAAGTGGATGGTCCCAATTATGTCGGGATTTCGGGACTTCTGATGACCTGTTCCCCTCAACTCTGGGAACTCTGATTTCTCGATTCTTCGACTCCTTTCGGATCCTTGACACCTGTCCTTGCAGATGGACGGTTGATATCCTGTCGCTCTTTCGAGACCTGAGAGGTCCTGATTCTTATGTCCTCGAGAACTCTGATTCTCTGATGCTCCAAAACGCCGATGGCGCTTGGTCTTAGCCATGTGTCCTGCTAACGGACGGCTCCGATCCCTCGTCGAGATTTCGCGACTGCTGCTGTCCTGATCCTCGTGACCTCAAGAATCCCAATTTCCCGATGGCCAATATTCTGATGCCTGTCGGGACTTCTCTCTTCCTGATCATGGGGCTAACTCCCGCGTGACTCCTACAGATCCGACAGCTGACGGGATTTCTATACGAGATCCGACGGCTGTCAGTCTTCTCCTGCTGTAGGCTCCTCCTGAGCTTCTGTTGGACGCTTAAACCAATGGTCCAGATCCACTTTACCTACCGATCTGATGGTTGTTGTGCTCTCCTGAGCTTCTGTGATTCTTCCTGAACTCAGAAGAATTCCTCTTCTGAAAGGTTTCGACATTTGCTTCGTCTCCATAAACTCCTCGACTATGAGAACGCTGCCCTTCCTGAGCTTCTTTTTCTCGAATCCTTCAAAGGATTTCGATGTCTTCACTCCTGCAGAACCTTTACGCACACAATGTGCTATCTCTCTTGAGCTTATGTAAGTACTCAGATCCCTTGGGGGGATTTATCCTTTCTTCTCCCTCATATGGACTCTTCTTTCAGCTCCAGAACTCAAAGAGTTCTTTCCTTCTTCGGTGCCTATCCGCACACATACTCAATGCCCTCCTGGCAGAGTTCCTTCTCTTCCATAAAACACTCAACGGTTCTATCTTCATGTGCACCTATGCACCTTCTCAATGCCCATTTGGCAGAGCTCCTCAGAATCCTCAGTGATTCTGGTTCCTTCTTCTAACTCTTAACAAAGTTCTTTTCCAATGCAACCCGTGCGTATGATCAATGCCCACTTGGCAGAGCTCTACAGAATTCCTCAGAGATTCTGTCTTCTGAACTCACAACAAAGTTCCTTCAACTGCACCTTGTGCATATGCTCAATGCCCACCTGGCAGAGCTCTACAGAATTCAAAGCAAAATTCTGTCTGCAACTGTGTTTCATCTACACAGCCTTGCCTCCAAGGTATTCAACAACCTTGAGGTCTTCTTCCTCATCCTGAATTGTTGATATCAGTTCCTGTGCCACAACACACCTTTGTCTGACTCCTCAGAGTTCAGAAGTGCACTCATGCACCAGTATTTAGAGTCTGCAACACTCTGTCATGCCCTCCTAACATGAAAACTCAAAGACCCTCAATCTGAAATCAAGCACACTCCTGCAGAATGCATCAACAATCATACATTCACAACATACGCAGGGAACACACACAGACATCCATACACACAGAATATGCAGGAAAAACTGCTATGTTTTTATTAAAAAATGGTAAATGCATGTAATTACAATGTGTTCCTGATCTCTCTCTGGATATTCCCTTCTCTACCACAACCATCCTAACTTGTCTAACTACAAGTGAGATCTGAAAATATCTTTTACCTGAGGGCTGATCGAGCGCTTCCATCCAGGTTCACCTACTCTATTCAATTACATTCAATGGTTGTCTAGTCCAGCACCTGGATCTAGATCTCAGCCGATCTTGGCATTAAAGCCGATCCTCTCTAATTCTTGCTCAAAGCACGGCTTCCCTGGCTCAACAGCGTAAGCACATTAAATTTACATTCAATTCGAATTTGAATGCGGCTGTGCCTCCCTTTAGCTTTGAATGCATGCGCGCTGACGTGGTTGGCTGACATGGAGTGATGCTCCTACATCACATAGATCAACGTTGCTCACCCAAAATTTGTATTTCTCGGATAGATCTTTCCAACGAGCTATTATACACCTAAAACGAAGATCGCATGTGTTGGTCACTATAATTGCTTAATTAATTTCAAACAACCAAGTGAAACATAAATTATCAATCCAGGGAAGTCTTTTGTTTCAAAGATAGCTGCGCACTATATATGCTCAATTCC
>JZKD02S0962246.1:89434-102156 GCA_000966675.3 Picea glauca
TAGTGATCATCCGACCCACCTCCGAGCCATTTTCCTTCATTGTCGGTTCTATCGTATACGCTTAAACCCACATAAATGTGTCTTTTGTGTGGATTCTGACTGACTTATGGGCTTTATTGTGTCACATCAGAGGATCAGGGTAGATCCTTTTAAGGTCAAGGTAATCCTCAATCTCCCTCTTCCTTCCTCACTTCGCCAACTACAAAGTTTGCAAGGGAAGGCAAACTTTCTACATCATTTTATCCCAAACTACGTTGAGTTAACACTCAGATTTACTTGACTACTAAAGAAGGGCTCTGAGTTTGTATGGGACACCACTGCCAAAAAATCCTTCGACGCTTTGAAATTGATTTTAACCCATACCCCACTTCTTTTCCCACCCGATTATAGTCTATATTATATCCTTTATCTCGCTACTTCGGACTCTACCATTGCCATGGTTCTGGTCCAAGAAGATGATTTACACGATGAGCATGTCATCTATTATTTGAGTCGGAGTCTCACGACTACCGAAGCCAAGTACTTACATGTTGAAAAACTGGCTTTGGCAGTTGTTCAAGCTGTCCAACATTTTCGTCACTATATTCTATTATGCAAGACCACTGTAATTTTCGATTGCAACCCTATGCAACACATTATTACACGTCAATTTCTAGGGGGGAAATTCTCCAAATCGATAGTGATTCTCTAGGAGTTTGACTTAGAATTCGAACATGCTAAGTCCAAGAAATATTTGGTGTTTGCCAAACTAATATGTGACCTTCTCTCCATTGAGACAAAAAATGTGGCAGAGGATTCCCTACCTGACGAATCCCTTTTTCTAATCAGTTATGATGATGCTTGGTATGGAGGTATTATCATTTATCTCTAGACTCAAACTTTCTAGCCAGACCTCTCTAGTACAGACCGTCATCGCACCCGCTATCAAGACTGTCAATACATCATTCTCGGTGACACTCTTTATCGCCATGGTGTTGACTCTATATTCTGACGTTGTCTCACCTCTGATGAGGTCGAGAAAGCTTTGAATGACTGCCACTCTGGAGTGTGTGGCGGTCATATGTCTGGGTATGCCACTTCCCAAAATATCTTACGAGCAGGGTACTTCTAGCCTTCATTATTTAAATATTGTATAACTGTCGTCCATAAATGCCATGCTTGCCAAACATACAATCATAAGATAAGATCTCATCCTTCTACCTTACACCATGTAGTTTCTGTTGGACCTTTCGTGAAATGGGGCATTGATTTTATGACTTGTAACCCTCAATCGGTCGGGGGGCATGGATACATTATTGTAGCCATGGACTATTTCACCAAATGGGTCGAGGCGATGCCTACATTCGACAATACTGGAAAAACTACAACATTTTTCATTTTCAATCACATTATTACTCAATTTGGGATCCTACAAGATATCGTTACAAATCATGGTAGCCATTTTTTAAACTTTATGATGTCTAAACTTACCAACAAGTTGGGTCTTCGTCATGAAAACTCAACCCCCTACTATCCACAAGCCAACGACCAAGTTGAAGCAATCAATAAAATCCTGATCACTATACTTCGTCGGATAATATGAATCCATAAGACCAGTTGGCACATGATGTTTTTGTCATCATTATGGGCCTATCGGACATCCATTAAGTCTACTATGAGATTTACCCCCTTTCAACTAGTCTACGACATTGAAGTCATTCTCCTAATTGAATGTGAAATTCCATCTTTGAATCTAGCTGTCGAACTCCTTCCCAACACCTCTGCTGAAGAAGAACATCTATGGTATCTTATGAAATTAGACGAGACCCGTCATGATGCCACCCTATTTATTGAAGCCCAGAAGAAACATGTGAAATCCCAATATGACAAACATGTCAAGCCATGCATTTTCTCTGAGGCTGATCTAGTTCTTCTCTATGAACAAGATCGTAATTTTCTAGGAGCCAAAAAATTCGAGGCTATGTGGCGAGGCCCTTATATCATCAAATGAGTGTTGGAGAAGGGAGCCTATGAGCTAGTAGATATGATGGAATTCCTTTGAGTGAACCCATAAATGGGCTTTACTTGAAGTACTATGCTTAGACTATCTTTGCATGAGTGCTTGTATTTTATTGTATCATACTGTTGTGTGCTACTTTTGTGTGTTTTTTCGTTATTTAGTTTCTACCCTCGACCGATTACCTTGCGTTGTGCTTGGTTTCCATATGTCAAAGTCTTCATTACCCCATTTTGGCTTCGCCGATGGCACTAGTCATAGTACTCAGAACCTGTCTTCTGCTGCCTAGGAAATCTATGCACCCACGAACGAACTTATCGGTATACACAGTGTTTTCCTTGGTCGTGCAACCAATAATATAGCAGAGTATAGCACAGTCATCAAATTTTTGACCGATGCTATCTCACTTGGGATTCGTTGCCTAGTTATATGACTTGATTTGCAGCTTATAGTGCTACAATTAAGTAATGTCTATGCTATCCAAAGTCCTACTTTGTTACAGGTATATTTACGAAGTTGCCTCTTAGAATGTTATTTTGATTATATCGAGTATCAACACATTCCTAGATATTTAAATACATTAACTGATGCATTACCTAATTATGTGTTAGACAGACCTCTAAGACATTTATAAATCCAATCACAGAACACATGTATTATACAAACCAAAATAAGCTGGTAGAAGCCTCGTGTATATATATAATGATAAAAAAAATTTACAAAAAGATTGTTTTCCGCCCGAAGACCAAAATATCAAAATATGAAGCTCATAGATTCTACAAAATGGCATCATGGATGTTGATCTCAGTAACACACTATTTCTTGTGCTACTCTACGGAGCAATCATCTCAATGGACCAACCATGCCTACAATATGGCACTGGAAATGCCTCGGTACCTCGTTGATCAAGATATTTGGGATCCCTGCAGTCAAACCCTTCAGATTCTACTCGATTGCTTCATAATTGTCTACATCCCATCCTGCTACTACCATTGCTTCCCCTCGCCTATGGATAGGAGATGTACCTGGGGGATGGAATGGCCCTACATCTGCATGGTCAAAATATTTTGATTAGTCATTGGATTGAAAACATAAAAAGAAAAAAATGTGTTTACTATTTTGAAAAATTTACAAAAACAACATAAAAGAAAATGTTTTTCTTACCTAGACCCCCCCACTGAGAACCCTCAGGTAAAACCAATTCAGGATCATGGCGAAAATCCATTCCAACATACACATAGTCATCGATCATCAAGATCTAGGGCTCTAGCCAATCAAAAAATGTATCATTATATTTAATAATGGGCCCCGCTACATTCTGGGACATGAGATCACACCACCATTTCATCCATGGATCTTGTGGTGTGGTATATTCCACTCTACCTATAGGCGTAGATGAGGGACTCTCTCTAGGAAGAAATATACCAAAATGGATCCATACCCAAATTGCTTTAGTTCCCCATTCTTTCTCTTGCTCAACTGACTCTTCATACTGCAGAGGAGTCCATCACACTAGTTGAACGCACGATGATCCATGCATTCCATGGCATAATGGAAGTAGATCTGTAATGCCATGTGTGGAGAAGCACTCCCTGCCATCCGTGAAATGGTGAAAATAATGATTTTGAGTGTCAGATCATGAACCCCTATGATAGCCACTTTACCCTTGCACCGCTCGACCTCAGGTTCACAATAACATCTGATGTATTCACTCAACGGTAAACCACCACCTCGAACTCTTGTTAATGTCACTTGCGCCCCACAATGGGATATCCCCGTCAAGAAGTAAATGTCTTCAATATCCAAGGAAATAACATGAACACCCACATGAAATACTTGTTGGTCCATGTCCCACATATGGACCAAATATTCCAATAGTATCAGCTGGGCTCTCATGCCATGGATCTTGAAGAACTTTAACAAACCACACATTTCAGAAGCACAAAGAAGGAATGTTGAGGCAGAAGATGCTGAAGGTGGAAGATCGTTGATGATGCGAAAAGTTCTCTTAATGCCAGAGAAGGAGGTGGAGAATCCAGTTCAAAGGAACAGTCTTTTTCAGACTGCTTGCAAAACCAAGGACAGGGTATGCAAATTCATTGTGGACAATGGTAGCACAGATAATCTCGCTTCTAAAGAGATGGTAGAAAAGCTGGAGCTGGAGACTATTGAACATACGAGCCCATGCAGAGTTTCATGGCTACAAAAAGGACATCAGGTAAATGTCACTAAACAATGTTTAGTTGAGTTTAAAATAGGAGGGTATAAAGAAAAAATACTCTGTGATGTCATTCCCATGGATGTTTGTCATCTATTGTTGGGTAGACCATGGCAATATGACATAAATGTGATTCATGATGGGAGGAAGAACACATGCACCCTAGAGAAGAATGGGAGGACTCAAATGTTGTTGCCGATTAAGGACAAAGAAGTAAAACCTGAAGTAAGCAACATTGTACTTCTCATGAGTGGGAAGGAAATTCTTACAGAGGTTAAGAAGAAGGAGGAACCACAATTCATTGTGGTCAGGAAGCCTAAAATTGTTTTAACCAGTACAAGGGTAGATGATTTACCAGAAGAGGTTCAGAAACTATTGGAAGAGTTTGCTAACATAGTAGTGGACGAACTACCCCGTTCATTACCATTGATCAGAAGTCTGAGTCATCATATTGATCTCATACCTGGAGCTAGTTTACCAAACAAAGCAGCATACAGATTGACGTCGCAGGAGAATGAAGAGGTCAAAAGACAGGTCCAGTATTTAATGAACAAAGGATTGGTTAGAGTAATCTTGAGTCCATGTGTTGTTTCAACAATACTCAGTCCGAAGAAATATGGAGCCTGGAGGATGTGTACAGGCTCAAGGGAAATTAACAAGATTACCATCAGGTATAGATTTCCATTGCCAAGAATGGATGATTTGATGGATTGCTTGAGTGGGGCCAAATTTTTTTCAAAGATTGATTTGAAAAGTGGATGTCACCAAATTCGTATGAGAGAAGGTGATGAATGGAAGACAGTCTTCAAGACCAATGAAGGGTTGTATGAATGGCTTGTCATGCCGTTTGGCCTAAAAAATGCACCGAGCACTTTCATGAGGTTGATGAACGAAGTCCTGAAGGATTTCATCAGAAAATTTTTCATTGTGTATCTTGATGAGATATTGATTTTCAGTAAAACAGAGGTAGAGCATCTGAAACATTTGGCTACAGTGATGAAGAGGCTACAGCAAGAGACGTTGTTGATAAACATGAAGAAATCCTCATTCATGAAGACAGAGCTCATTTATTTGGGTTTTGTTATTTCTGTAGATAAATTGAGGATGGATCCAGATAAGGTGGAGGTAATTAAGAATTGGCCATCACCGAAGAATATATTTGAGGTTCGAAGTTTTCATGGATTGGCTAGTTTCTACAAGAAGTTCATCAGGAATTTCAGTGGAATTAGCACACCGATGATGGACACAGTAAAGAAGAGACACAAGTCTTTTCATTGGATAGAAGAGGCTGAGAAAAGCTTCAATTTGTTGAAGAAGAAAATCACGGAACAACCAATTTTGGTGTTGCCGGATTTCAAAAAGACATTTCAAGTAAAATGTGATGTAAGTGGATTTGCAATAGGGGCAATATTGAGCCTAGAAGACAGGCCGATAGCATACTTCAGCGAGAAGTTGAATGAAGCGAAAGTGAAATACTCCACGTATGACAAGGAATTCTATGTTATTATCTAGGCATTGAAGAAATGGAGGCATTACTAAATCCCTAAGGAGTTTGTCTTATACAGTGACAATCGTGCTTTGCAATTTGTGACTCAACAAGAGAAGTTGAATCAAAGACATGTTAAGTGGGTTGAATACATGTAGAATTTTACTTTTGTAATTAAGCATATTTCTGGAACTGCTAGCAAAGTTGTTGATGCTTTGAGCAGAAAATGTTTGCTATTGCAGGAGTTCAGAGTCAAAACACTGGGTTTTGATGATCTTAGGGACATGTACAGAGATGATATAGATTTTAAGGAGGCATATGAAGCAACTGAGAATCCAATTCTCAGGGAAAGAGGTCAATGGACAGAATACATGATCCAGGAAGGATTACTGTTTAAAGGTAATCAAATTTGTATTCCAAAATGCTCCATGAGGGAGAATCTGTTGAAGGAGAAACACAATGGAGGATTGGCTGGACATTTCGTTCATGACAAGACGTTCTCAAAGATAAATGAGTCATATTTTTGGCCAGGAATGAGAACAGAGGTCAAAAGATTCATGGACAAATGCAGAATTTGTCAGCATTCAAAAGGAAAGAGGCAGAATGCAGGCTTATATCAACCGTTACCCATACCTGAGAGGCCGTGGGATGTAGTCAGCATAGACTTCATATTGGGGCTGCCGAGAACACAAAGAGGTTTTGACTCAATCTTTGTAGTGGTAGAATTTTTTTCTAAAATGGCACACTTCATACCGTGTCAGAAAACCAGTGACGCAACTCACATTGCAAATCTATTTTTCAAAGAAGTCATTGGACTTCACGGCTTACCAAGGAGCATAGTTTCAGATCGAGACACCAAGTTTGTGGGACACTTCTAGAGAACCTTATGGAAAAATCTAGGAACGAACTTGTCATTCACTTTAGCTTATCATCCTCAGATGGATGGATAGACAGAAGTTGTGAACAAAAGTTTGGTAGACTTGCTAAGGAGCTTGGTGACAGAACACCATAGTCAGTGGGACAATATTTTTCCACAGGCGGAATTTACATCTAATGATTCAATCAACAGAAGCATAGGGAAGAGTCCATTCCAGACTGTTTACAAGATGCAGCCAAGAGGAGTATCTAAACTGAGGGATTCAGAATGGGATGAGATAAGAAGTTCTAGTGTAGAATATTTTTCCAAAGCAATGAAGGAACTTCACATCCAGGTGAAGGAGTGATTGCAAAACTCGAGACAAGAGTATAAGCGCATAGCAAATCAACATAGGAGACAACTTCAATTTGAGGTTGGTGATTTGATTCTGGCACATCTAAGAAAGGAAAGGTTCCCTAAGAGGACATATAACAAACTGAAGATGAAGAAGATCGGAGCATGTAAGGTCTTGAAGAAATTTGGGGAAAATGCTTATGAGATTGAATTACCTGATGGGATCGAAATTTCTCCGATATTCAACATCTCAGATTTGTACCCTTACAAAGCTAAGGAAGCATAAGCAAGTAGTGAGCAACCAAAGGTTCACTGGACAAAACAGATTCTAGTTGCAGAGAAGCCACAGATGGAAAGCATACTGGACAAAAGGGTTAGCAAGAAGACCAAAGAAAGGAATATTTTGAATACTTGGTCAAGTGGAAGGGACATCTAGTTGAATATTCCAACTAGGAGAATGAAGTAGAGATCCAAAAGCATGGACAGACCATGCGAGATCTCATGGACAGGAGCCCATGAAAATTTTCAAGCGAGGGAGTATGATGCAGGAGCATCGCCAACAACAAGCGAGCGTGGGACAACACTAATGCATTTTGGCACATGATCAAAAGATTTAAGTTGTTTTGAAGTTGGACACACCAAAATTAAGTGAGACAATTAAGAAAAGGCATACTTGTAGATTGTAATTAGACCTTGAGCATCCTTGTCTCGTCTGAAGGACTAAGAGGCATTTATGCTAGTAAATGTAAGTAGGTAGATTTGAATTCTTAGATTAGACAGTTTTAGGAGCTGGAGGGAAAACAGATATAGACACCCTCACTTGTATCACTGTAACATTAGCAGCATAATCAATCAAGAGAGCATACAGAAGAAGACGCAGAGAGCTGTATAGAGTAAAAAAATAGGAGGGAACAATGAATCGGATAGGGAACAATTGCATTTGTGACACGCTGCATATCTCCCTCCACAAAAGAACCCACAAGTAAGACTCTAAATTTCCATGTTATCACATGCATCCCATGCCCAAATAGTTACCCCATGCCACCTCATACATGACTTGGACTATATCTCACCCGGGAAACACCTCAAAATCAAGAGAGGTTACTCCAATAGGACATGCTGAGACCTTCTCCAAACCTAACTTGTCAAATTACATAATCTCTTTGAGCATTTGTTTGGGTTAAGGGGGGTTTGATGCACATGTTTGGATAATTTAATTATTGGATGTGATTTACATGCTATGATCCCTGTGACTTATGAATGTCACTTTCCCAGATGGAATGTGACTTAGACAAGTGGTCTCGTGCCAAGATTAAGGATAAATAATGCACCAAGGGTTTATTTTCATGTGGCAACTCTATATTATAGGTTCATGGTTTTGTTCATAAGGAGAAGGTTATTGTTTCTATTAACCCTAGTTTCATCCATACTTTTATCAATATTTTGTTGGTTAATAGACTTCAAGTTCCTACAAATAATATTGAAGGCACACATGTTGTAGGTGAGAATGTTCAAATTTTTAAATATTTCAAGCTCAGTATGGATAAATATGTGTTGCATTCATATTTTTATGATATAGATATGGATGATGTGGATATGTTTTTTGGATATCCTTGGATGAACTCAATTGGTACAGTTAATATTAATGTGAAAAATAAGTTTTTGAAGTTATGGTACAAGAAAAGACAGTCACATTGCATGATGTGTCTCTTAGTAAGATAGAAGGGCCCACTATGGGAGAGTATGAAGTTGAATCAGAGGCATAATATACTAAAGGAGCTGAAGCAATGCCACGTGAAGAATAGAATAATTAAGCCAAGGAGGTCATTAAATCAAAGGCGTGTTGTAACATATTTGAAGAAAAAAGAGAAGATTCCTACACTTGTTGTATATCGCCATCAACATCATATAGAGAAAAAAAAATCATCAAGGAAAGGGTGTGAGATTCAAAAAATTTATGCACTATCAAGGCACCAAACAAGAAACCGATCAATAGGTGCATGGAGGACTACCGAAAATACAAGAAGACATTCATCTAGTGAAACAATCCCATGGAAACAAAAGCATGATGCAGATCAAGATCATGGTGGAAAGGCAGTAGTTGGACATCATTTTCAACTTCCAATAGGATGGATGGATGATCATACTTGGTACGAGTTGTCTACATTTCTTAGTCAGTCATATTGTATGGTTTTTTCTTGTGTTTCAAGGATGAAACATGTGAAGGCGGATGTAATGTAGTATACCTAGGGAGGTAATATGGGGTACCTAGGGAGGTACTGAATGGGAATGTGGTTATGTATATTCAATGTAAGGTGGACTAGGTCCACTATATTATTAAATAAGATTCATTATGGTAGTCAAATATAATAAATGTGAGAAGACTCTCTAGAAGGTTCCTAGGAGATAGAGAGAGCTATATAAGGAAGTGTAAGAAACATATTGAAGCATAGTGAAGACTATTGTCATTGTAACATCCAAAAATTGTTTGAGGAGTGTTATACTTCCTTAAGGATTAATATATGGTGTTACCCTACTTCAAGGGTTCTGACTATTTCTTTTGTTCATTATTTTGGTGAATGGGTTAGTTTTTTCTTGTTGATATTGTGGGTTTGTTTTGAGATTTACCTTCAGATCTATTTAGGTACTTAAAAAATGGTGAAAATGTTCAAATTTTTAAATATTTAAAGCTCAGTATGGATAAATATATGTTGCATTCATATTTTTATGCCACAAATATGGATGATGTCGATAATTTTTTGGGATATCCTTGGATGAGATCAGTTGGTACAATTAATATTAATGTGAAAAATAATTTTTTGAAGTTATGGTACAAGAAAAAGAAAGTCTCATTGCAGGATATGTCTCTTAGTAAGATATAAGGGCCCATCATGGGAGACTTTGAAGTTGAATCAAAGGCAGAATCTATTGAAGGAGCTGAAGAAAATCCATAGGAAGGACACAATAATGAATCCAAGGAGGTCATTAACTCAAAGGAACAATGTGTTACATATTTGAAGAAAAAATAACAGATTCCTACAGTTGTTGTATATTGTCATCCACATCATATAGAGAAACAACAATCATCAAGGAAAGGGTGTGAGATTCAACACATTTATGAACCAACAGGGAACCAAACGTGAAATCGATCAAGAGGTGCATGGAGGACTATTGACACTATAGGAAGATATTCGGCTAGTGAAACAATCCCATGTAAACATAAGCATGATGCAGATCAAGATCATGGTGGCAAGGTAGCAGTTGGACATCATTTTCGTCTTCCATTAGTATGGGTGTGTTAGCACTGAGAGTCACACTCAGACTACCATGAGCGCAATCCCAATACCCATCATAATTTATAGATAATAAAATCAAGTTTATGGTTGGTGGATCAATAATAAAGATAAATAAAAAGGGAAACAAATTGTCTACAGAGGCATTCCATTGGGCATGGAGTCATAACATCCTACATATTGAATGAATTTGAGTTGCAGATCAGACAAAGCTAATATACTATAAAGTTAGAAGAATGGAGGGGAAAAAACATAAATCAGAATTTTCACAAAACATAGATCCTCTCTGTTAAATAAACTGAACAATGCTTGAACAAA
Organism: Picea glauca; assembly: GCA_000966675.3. Taxonomy (NCBI): domain Eukaryota; kingdom Viridiplantae; phylum Streptophyta; class Pinopsida; order Pinales; family Pinaceae; genus Picea; species Picea glauca. The sequence goes on from JZKD02S0962246.1 coordinate 99,956, forward strand.
ACAATAATTAAAAGTAAATCACTGCAAATCCTTTGCAGCTCATGAATCTCCTAATCATAGGCCACCATGGTATTCATAGTCTACAATTTTATTCAAGTGAGAGGAAGGATAAATAAAGAAAAATAAAACATGATGATAAGACAAATCTTAAGATTCCTCAATGGCAAAAATGTATTAACAATAACATGCCCTCAGGCTTACATTCACACACATTGAAAATACTATCTCTGCAACTCTCTCCTCTCTTGGCTCATGACTCCAACCATTTCCTCATAAAAAAACCTTTCATTTATAGTGAATGATCTCTCTCTACCCTAAGGAGGTCAAAACCAAGGAGTTACATAAGATCCTCCTACATTTAGGAGTCTTGTTACAAAACATTCCAACAAAAACATAACAAACTCATGTTTTTTAGGATCTTGCCCATTGCGATAAATGCCTCTTGAAACATGTAATGATGTTGGATATGAAGATGGAACACATGTCCCTCAAACGTGATGAACCCTCTCATGGAGTACCAGGGGAATCTAGGATTTATTCTGACATATTTGAATTTGACTAGAAGTGTTTGCAGACTATCCAACCTCCAATGCTCCTCTTCATCCAGTCCGCAACGCCAGTTCACAATGCGCTAGTGTTTTTATTTTATATATCAAATTCCAAATTGGGTTGGGTTGAATTTTGGTTAGCATGTCAATGCCAATATCATGCTCTGCCACAAAAAATTTTGGAAAAAACCTCATCGTCGTTCAAAATTTATGATTCAATATTTATAATACTCTGCTAGAGGAAATGAGTTTTCAATGCCTGTCTACTAGTTCGCGGTGCCTGATTCAAACGAGATTTTCATTCTTTGACGAGACTGTTAGGATGTCCAAAGACCTAATCCCTAAAAATGTGTTAAAAATAGGCTTTGAAAATAATGAAATCCCTTAGCATGACAAAAGGGTAATGATGTCAATGAATTAATGGAGCACTTGAGTACGCTGTGAACTCTCCTAGTGAGTTGGAAACACTCAAATTAAAATTGGCTTGACAACTAAATGGATAAAAGGTGCTAGCTAGAGATCTTTCATGCAATCATGGAGGTGACATGTCAAGGTGATAATAAGGATTTTCAAATATGTGACTCATGAGGGTTTATCAGTCCTTCTCATGGTAACAAATAAATAACCCAAATACCCTAGAACAAGGCAAAACTAACTTTCTTTATTTAAATCAAAAGTTGAAAAATGACTATAGCAAGAAGTCATAAAAGCTATAAACCTATGACTCAAAAACAAAGACTGAAGTGAATTTTTGACCCCTACAATTCTATGTGTTAACAGGATGGATGGTCATACTTGGTACTAGTTGGCTACATTTCTTATTCGGTCATATTGTATGGTTTCTTCTTGTGTTTCAAGGACAAAACATGTGAAGTGGGATGGAATGTACTATACATAGGGAGGTAATATGGGGTACCTAGGGAGGTACTGAATGAGAATGTTATTATGTATATTCAATGTAAGGTGGACTAGGTCCACTATATTATTAAATAAGGCCCATTATGGTAGTTGAATATAATAAATGTCAGAAGACTCTCTAGAAGGTTCCTAGGAGATAGAGAGATTTATATAAAGAGTGTAAGAAATGTATTGAAGCATAGTGAAGAATATTTTCATTGTAACAATTAAAAATTTCTTAAGGAGAGTTATCCTTCCTTAAGGATTAATATATAGTGTTACCCTACCTCAAGGGTTTTCTCTATTTCTTGTGTTAAGTATTTGGTGAATGGTTTGGATTATTCTTTTTGATATTGTGGGTTTATTTTGAGATTTATCTTTAGATCTATTCAAGTAATTAACAAGGGCATGCCATGGATTGAAAACTTGCACTGAGAGAAAGAAGGATGTTTCCTTTGGAGGCACCTTGGCAGACCTAGACCTAGAGGATATTGCTCCTCCCACATGGACATTATCCCTTGAGGGCCCTGGATGTCATCATGGATACCGTAAGCATCATCTAGAATTGGTCTTGTAATCTTGGACGACATTTATGAGGAATTGACACATATGGGTAGGGTTTTGGGCATTTGGAGGCCAAATGTTTCACCTTCCCTACCTAGTGATCCATAATTGGGGCTCAACGTAATGCTAGAGGGGCATGGAATCACCCCTGGAGTGATTCTTAGATGAAAATTAATTTTGTTTTTTCCAGAT
>JZKD02S0962246.1:106089-117045 GCA_000966675.3 Picea glauca
TGAGAAAATGTTCTAGCCACATAATTTGAATGGTTATTTTAACTACCCCTCTGTACTCTGCCTCGACTAGAGATATAGAAATAGAAACATGCTTCTTTCTTGACCAATGGATAGGCCCAGAACAAAGACCAAGTGAGTAACTCTATGTGGACTTGCGATCAATTCTATCACCAACCCAGTCAAAATGAGTGAACTCGATGAGGTCCAATGTAGATTAATATTCACAGTGAACTCCAAAGGTGATGGTGCCCTGTACATATTGAAGGATTTTCTTTGTAGCCTTCCATTGTAGCTCATGCGGCTCTTTCATGAACCTAGAGACTACTCCAACTGCATAGGAGAGGTCTGGTATGGAGTGCGTGAGATACAAAAATCTCCCCAATAGTTTTTTGTATAGTGTGTTGTCAACCAATCGAGTGTCCCTTCCATACTCAAGTCTGACTCCTGATAGGAGATGATTCTGGGAAGACTTGTACTTTTTCATGTGAAATATCTCAAAGAGATCTTGTGCATACTTGGCCTGAGATAATTTGATTCCTGATGCATCCTGACTGATCTCTAGTACGAGGAAGAAATGTAGTGGAGCCATGTCCATCATCAATAAAATTTCATGCATAATCCTCTTGAATGTACCAATTTTTTAAGTTGAGAAATCGGTGATCAGTAAATCATCAACATATAGAACTAGGAGTAAAAGTGAATCACTTGTCATGAGCATGTAAACATTCAGGTCTAACTTACAACGTACAATTTTTTGTGACAACAGGGACGTGTCCATCTTGGCATAACATGCCCTTAGAGATTTCTTGAGGCCATAAAGAGACTTCTTCGGTTGATAGAACAAATATGAATCTTGCATAAATCCTTGGGGTTTCTCCATATAGATCTCCTTGGAGATGTTTCCATGAAGAAAAACATTCTTCACGTCCATCTGATGAAATTCCCAGCCCTTGGATGCCGCAATGGAAAGTGCCAAATGTATGGAATCCATCTCCACTACTGGAGTGAAGGTCTCATCATATTCAATGCCATGCACCTATTGAAAGCCTTTGGAAACTAGCCTGGCTTTGTATCTACTAACGCGTCCATCTATCATGCTCTTGGTCATGTAGACCCATATGCACCTAAAAATTTTCCTTCCTAAAGGAAGGGGAACTAGATCCCAAGTCTAGTTCTCGAGGAGGGAGTTGTACTCCTCCTACATGGTGGATTCCCAAAAGGGATTTATGAAAGCCTCGCCATAGGACTGTGGATTTTAATACTAAACCAAGAAAATATGCATAGGTGGCATCAGTTCAATGGAATTGAGTGCAACAGGAGGCTCCCAGAAATCAAATTGAGTCCTCCTAGTATCCATTGGATCCCCAATAAGATATCATGCATTCTAAAGAGTATTGTTGTCCCTTAGGCCTCTTCATTTGCATCTACATCCACTGACTCTATATCTAGATCATCTGAATCCTCTAAATCATAACTCTCATTTGAATAAGAGTCAACATATGCATGCTCATCATCTATGACAGGTGGAAGATAAAAAAAATTGCGTGCGGTTGTTAAGGTACATGCGAGACACTTTCATCGAATTTGACACTAGGCTCAATGATGAGTCGGTCGGAGGAAAGATCAATGAGTATGTATCCATTTACACCATCAGGATATCCAACAAAAATAAACTATGTTTTGTGGATCAACTGCCTTCCTCTTCTTAGAGGGAATCCTGGCCCATGCAGATGAACCAAAAATATGGAAGTGAGTCACTTCCGGTTTGAGGCCGCTCCAAGCCTCGTAGGGGATATTATCCTTGAAAAATCTATGGGGAGATCTGTTTTGGCTGTAGGTTGAAAAATTAATTTCTTCACCCCATAATCATTGTGGAAGTGACTATGCATGCAGCATGTGTTAGCAACATTTCTTTTATAGGGGTGTTTTCCTCTCCGATTTTAGGCCTCTGGTGTAAACACATAGAAGTGGGGTTTTGAAAACCGGTCAGATGAGTTTTATTCAAAGGCCGCAGTCATAAGAACTGAGCGCAGCTCACAGAAGAAGTCCATTTCGGTCTTAAATCAAGTGACAAAGTAGATCAACAGTCATCGGGATTTCGGGGCTACCAAGTTACCCGATATATAGCGTTAGAGAAAGAGCCTATATTTCAAGACTAAATCTGGGTCGTCCAATCTAGTGACGCATGATGCAAGATCTAGTCAATTCGACATATCGACATTCGGGAGTTCGAGGGGTAAAAGTCCCTTGTCATCTCACATATCGAATCCCCGAACCCCAAAACGTCAATAAGCACCTTTGAAGCTAATCCTATGGTCCTAGCACCCGGTCACATCAAGCGAGCCTAGTAATGGAGGCCGCCCTCTCCTAACATCAAATACCATCTCGACCATCCATCTAAAGGACACACAGTGAAATAGCTAAGCCACGAGTGGGGTCCTTCGATATTTTCATGATGAAAGCACCGAGGTCATCTCAGTTGTTCATCCATCAGCGAGGCTTGGGCACATTTAATTTAAACAGGGTGCATATATGGACGGTCGTGATCCAGGCACTCAAATTTACGAACGAAGTCCAATTCCGCACCCCCTCCGTCATTCTAGCTTTAACGAGAAGGGGGGGGTCCGGAATCAGAGATAATTTATGAGCGCATATGGACGGCCCAAGTCTTGGTGCTTAGATCTATGGGTTGTATTGAAATCCGGACCCCCCCATTGGTTCTGCCTTTAATGGAGGGGGGGGGGTCCAGAATGGAATTTCACTCTAGCGGGCCCCCCTTCCTGTCGTGTCACTGTCTGAGTCATCCTCCCCATTGCCAACTGTTCTCCACCTACCGCCACCCTCTTCCCCCATCATCTATCCAACTTCCCTCTTTCCATCCACATGGCCCCTCCTCAACTCATCGCCCTCTCACCTCCTTCCGTGTGTCCCTCTCACTCCCAGTCACCTCCACCTGTATGATCATTCCTTTTACTCCGTGTCCACGTGTACCCTCGCACTCCACACACCTTTCTCCTCTTTCCTTTTCAGACTGCGTGGCATTCCTCATCTTATGTCACCGCTCCCATTTCCTCTCCATCACCTCCACCGTGTTGATGCCATAGCTCCCATCATACCCTTTTTCACATCTGCCATAGGGGTCCCTCGCAGCAGTCCAGTGAAGCAAAATCCAAAGAGAGACCATTCAACTGATCTAGGTGGCACCATTAGGAGACCTCCACGTCCCAGAAGGTAGGTTTGACCGAGGTTGTCCCTAGTCCCAAGAAAAAAGTTATTGTGGTTGTTGCTAGTGGTTGGGAATCATCTCCGCCATAAAAAGAAAGTCCAACAAAGGACTAAAGCTCGTCGATTCATCTGCAGCAAGACATTCCAAAATCTGATAGCATCTGTCTTGGGTGCACGATCAGCCAGAGTCTGCATGCGTAGACTATCAGAAGACATGCAGACGCAATGCTTTTAATGCAACATCTTGTTTTTGTTGTTGTTGTTGTTTTGAGTATATGTAGGCATTTTTTCCATTTTTGTAGGCATCGATGGTTGAGCAAGGCTCCTGATTGTAAAAGATTTAGCGAAGCACTGGTTATTCTAGTTATGTATTAACATCTGAGACTTCTTGCCTTATGAATGTCAACTTCTTTCCATGTCTTTATTCATACTGTATTAGAACAAATTGAAATTAGAGGATCGAGTCGAGTTGTAGTTGTTATAGGATGATGTATGTTGGATCACTGTAACAGTTGCGTTGTCTCTAATCGGTCTTGTGATTTTCTCAACGTTGAATGACTTGGAATTGGAGGATCTAGTCAAGTCACCCCTTCAGTTACCCAAAAATTTGAACCAAGAGGATCTTTCATTTAGATTTTTTCTTCTAAAAACTGATGAAAGGCCTGTTTCCCGAGGTAGTTTTGCCCAAGTGTTCCACCTGCCCATTTTACAATCAACCCACTGACTGAAGTTATATCAAGACCTCCTTTGTTCTTTACATACCAAACCTGGTCCCTGAGCTAGAGTGATTCCATCCTGAGTCTCTACTCATTTGATCACCCATTAAAACAATCGTGACATAAAACTGATGGGCGTTGGGCTCTGCTCCTGCAAGAAATCCAGGAGTGACTTCCGACGCTAACATTTCTAGCACCGTTGCCAGGGATGAAATTGAAGTTTTTCCCTAGGTAGAATGACATTGAGCCCCTGATTCTGAGGGTGCATCAGACATCATAGCCCTTCAATATTTCTACTGTGCACCTGGTGACTCCACTGTGGTGACTCCAAGGTTTCCACATCACTGTTTCAGCTGTGGTTACTGTTAGCACACCTGAAAGATGACCCTAAGGAGATTTCTCAAGAAGGTTTCAACAGCTACTTTCTGAGCCTGAGAAGCTTCCTGGGGTAAAAACAACATTAGGATCTGGCATTTGATGGTGAACAAGGACCAAACACATTCGAAGCTGCACATGTTTCACCTGGCAACTCCATAATTCAAGGATCGATTGGTGACTCCACTAGTTCGATATGGAGAAAATCCTTGCTCGCAGGTTTGCTCCTTTTAATTTTTCTACTATTCTTGGTTTTCCTAATGTCGTCCCCTCTCTGAATGAATGGGGCGATTATTTGCCCATATTTGGAAAGCGTGAAGATGACAACCATGCTCAGCACCTCAGTGATTTTCATGAACTCATGCGTCAGTGGGAGATACATCATGAGGATGCATTATTGAAAATGTTCATGTTCTCGTTAGCAAGGGATGTGCGTAAATGGTATCATTCTTTACCCCCTGCTAGAATTTATTCACTCTCGGAGTTTCATGTAGCTTTCATCACCTATTACCAAGAGTTTTATCCATCTGTGTTAGTTTGTCATAACTGTAGTGAGGGATACCACAACTCTATACCGGATGAAGCTGTTTCGGATGTAGGCTATGAGGATGATCCTGATGACCTGGATCAGAGCTCCGTCCTTTCTCCTCCCCATTCGTCTGTAGCAGGGGGGGTTATGAGAGTGATGAAGTTCCCAGGGAGGAGGATGGCGCTCTAAGTGAACTAGTGGTGCAGGCGATATTCCCCGCTCCCCAGTGTGCAAAAATGGAATCTGAAGGCAGCAAAAAGGATTTTCCAGTCTTCGAGGCGGATGATCTAAGTAGCTCTTTTGAAGACATTATTGAAGATTTTTTGGATGCGTTAGCATCTGCCCCCAATGAGCCTTCTGTATCAGATTTAAACAAAGAAGCCATTGTGGAAGAGGATCGTTCTTTCTTCCTTCATGAGATTTCCCATGATGTATTTACATTTGGGATTGAAGAGAAGGATCGGGAGATCGTTCCCTTTTTACAAGATGGGGGAGTGCATGGAAAAGAGGAGGAGGAATCAGAGGAATGGTTGAGCGTGCATTTCATGTTCTATCTGAAGCCAATCAACGAATAGCCACCACCTGAGATTAGTGAGCTTGCGTTAGTTGTCCTCCAACCTGTGCTTTTCAAATATATTCAGCCATAGGTGGAAAATTGTATAGCACAGGTGGATGTTTGTCACCAGTTTTCTAGGATTGGCCACTCATTCTATGATCCTGTCAACAAGTACATGGAGTGGCATTCCCCCTATGCCTTGGAGCCACCCTATTTCATCTCAACTCCAGCCTGTAAGGAGGAGTTGAAGAGTGTAATTGTTCTGCTGCCACGGTTACACCATCTGTTGATGATCATTGACAGAAGGAAGGAGCTTCTATCCAGGAAGCTGCTTGAATGGCTATGGTGGAAATCCGCTTTCACCTAGCCCCATGTAAAATATTTTATTAGCATTAGGACTATATATAAATAAGCTCCTTTGAGCATGTAGCTTTGTTTGCTTTGCTTTACTTTTCAGCCTATATTTTCAGAAGCAGGATGTTTTGAGATTGACTCCATAGCCCAACAACAAGGCACTGAAGCTACAGAATGAGTCCTTAGAGAATCACATGGATGACTCTATCCCCATGGAGCCTAATGTTAGCAACATTTCTTGTATAGGGGTGTTTTCCTCTCTGATTTTAGGCCTCTGGTGTAAACGCATAGAAGTGGGGTTTTGAAAACTGGTCAGATGAGTTTTATTCAAAGACCGCAACCATAAGTGCCAAGCGCAGCTCACAAAAGAAGTCCATTTTTAGCTTAAATCAACCGACGAAGCAGATCAATGGTCATCGGGATTTCGTGGCTACCAAGTTACCCGATATATAGCATCAGAGAAAGTGCCTATATTTCAAGACTAAATCTGGGTCGTCCGATCCATTGACGCATGGCGCAAGATCTAGTCAAGTCGACATATCAACATTCAGGAGTTCGAGGGGTAAAAGTCCCTCATCATCTCACATCTCGAAACCCCGAACCCCGAAACATCGATAAGTGCCTTTGTAGATAAGCTTATGGTCCTAGCACCCGGTCACGTCAAGCGAGCCTGGTAATGGAGGTATCCCTCTCCTAACATCAAATACCATCTCGATCGTCCATCTGAAGGACAAACAACGCAATAACTGAGCCACGAGTGGGGCCCTTCAGGATTTTCATGATGAAAGCGCCGAGGTCATTTCAGCCATTCATCCATCAACAAGGCTCAGGCACATTTAATTTAAAGAGGGTGTAGATCTGGACGGTCATGATCCAGGCACTCAAATTCACGGACGAAGTCCAATTCCGCACCCCCTCCGTCATTCTAGTTTTAATGAGAAGGGGGGGGGGTCTGGAATCAGAGATAATGTATGAGCACATCTAGATGGCACAAGTCTCAGCGCTTAGATCTACGGTCTGTATTGAATTCTAGACCCCCCCATCGGTTCTGCCTTTAATGGAGGGGGGGCTGGTCCGGAATGGAATTTCACTCTAGCGGGCCCCCCTTCCTCTCATGTCACTGTCTAAGTCATCCTCCTCGTTGCCACTTGTTCTCCACCTACCGCCACCCTCTTCCCCTGTCATCTATCCAACTTCCCTCTTTCCATCCACATGGCCCCTCCTCAGCTCATCGTCGTCTCGCCTCCTGCCATGTGTCCCTCTCACTCCCAGTCACCTCCACCTATATGATCATTGCTTTTACTCTGTGTCCACCTGTACCCCCGCACTCCACACACCTTCCTCCTCTTTCCTTTTCAGACCGCATGGCATTCCTCATCTTATGTCACCACTCCTGTTTCCTCTCCATCGCCTCCACCATGTTGATGCCATCGCTCCCATCATACCCTTTTTCACATCTGCCATAGGGGTCCCTCGCAGCAGTCCAGCGAAGAAGCATACAAAGAGAGACCATTCAGCTGATCTAGGTGGCACCATTAGGAGACCTCCACATCCCAGAAGGCAGGGTTGACTGAGGCTGTCCCTAGTCCCAAGAAAGTAGTTATTGTGGTTGTTGCTACTGGTTGGGCATCATCTCTGCCATAAAAAGAAAGTCGAGCAAAGAACTAAAGTTGGTCGATTCATCTGCAGCAGGATAATCCAAAATCTGATAGCGTCTATCTTGGGTGCACGATCAGCCAGAGTCTGCATGCGCGGACTGTCAGAAGACATGCAGATGCAATGTTTTTAATGCAGCATCTTGTTTTTGCTGTTGTTTTTGTTTTGAGTATATGTAGGCGTTTTCACCATTTTTGTAGGCATCGATGATTGAGCAAGGCTCCCGATTGTAACAGTTTTAGCGAAGCACTGGTTATTCTGGTTATGTATTAACATATGAGACTTCTTGCCTTATGAATGTCATCTTATTTCCATGTCTTTTTTCATACTACATTAGAACAGCTCGGAATTGGAGGATCAAGTCAAGTTGTAGCTATTATAGGATGATGTATGTTGGATCACTGTAACAGTTGCGTTGTCTCTAATCGGTCTTGTGATTTTCTCAACGCTGAATGACTTGGAATTGGAGGATCCAGTCAAGTCACCCCTTCAGTTACCTGGAACTTTTAACCAAGAGGATCTTGCATTTAGATTTGTTCTTCTAAAAACTGTTGAAAGGCCTGTTGCCCGAGGTAGTTTTGCTCATTCTTCTCACCGAGTCTTCCACCTACCCATTTTACAATCAACCCACTAACTGAAGTTAGATCAAGACCTCCTTTGTTCTTTCCATACCAAACCTGGTCCTTGAGCTAGAGTGATTCCATCCTGAGTCTCTACCCATTTGATCACCCATTAAAACAATCGTGACATAAAACTGATTGGCGTTGGGCTCTTCTCCTGCAAGCAATCCAGGAGTGACTTCCGACGCTAACAGCATGCAAGATGCCATCTCTTTTAGAGATCTATTTTTCCCCTCCGAAATTCCATTTTGCTGAGTATATGGAACCATATGTTGCAACTGAATCCCTTCCTTATGAAAAAGATTCAGTATCTCATGGTTGACATACTCTCCCCCATTATATGTTCAGAGGACTTTGATTTTCTTTTTTGAATGTGTCTCAACAAGGGCTTTGAAATCTTTAAGGTGTTGAAAGACCTCTGTTTTTTTCCTGAGAAAAACAATCCATGTGAAGCGTGAGAAATCATAAAAACAAATTGAGCATGTACCTTGCTTTACTGATTGATGGATGTTGAAAAGGGACCATGAGGTCACTATGGATCATATCTAAAGGAAATGAATCCTTCTGAGTCTTTCCTTTGTCAAATTTCTCTTGAGGGTGTTTTCCAAGAACACATCAGAATAGGTGGACCTTTGCATACATCCAATGAAGAATATACTATTTTTGTGGCATCCATGTGGTGTGAGATACATGAATCTACAACCCAAGCATTAGGATAGGAGTTGATGGAAATCAAAGCATGGCTACAATTTCTTTTCTTGGGATTTTGATCTTCTGGATTTTTCTTCTTGGCACCCTCTAGGATGTGATCTCCAAGGTTATTTTTATGAATTATTTGGACCATTAGATCTATCTATTTCTGCATACATGTGGATTATGGATGGAATCCTTTATTGAAGTAAGTGCATTCTCCCCTTTTCTTCCCTTTCCACCTTTGGATCTGGAGGCATCCTTGAAGGGCTTTGAGTACCCTTCCTTCTTTGGATTTGCATGTTCTTTCCATTCATCTTTGTATTTGTATTTATAATATTGATGACCGCTACCATCTTGTACAGTAAGTTCATGGGCCTTTGTTCCTTTGATTTTTCCCATATTGATGAGCTTGTTCTACTCTTGTGTCAGAGACTCGATAAATTCCTCAAAAGAGGGCATCGTCCACATGGCTCCATAGGTGAGCCTAACTGAATGAAATTTTGATACAAACACTGAGTATTCTAGAACAAATTTGGAGAGAATGGTAAGAACCATTTGTTTCTCCTCCTTAGATTTATCAACCCCACAATCCTTGAGTTGCGACAACAAATCCTTATATTTGGTAAATAAATATTGGATATTGTCGAAGGTTTTTGGATCCAATGTAAGCAATTCCACCTTAGGCATGTGTCCCTTCATCTCATCTTGTTTTCAAAAAATCTCTTCCATGGTGTTCCAGGATTCATTGGGAGTTTTATAGAAGGATATGTGAAAGAGGAGTTCATGAGAAATGAGACTACAAATATCTCTAGATGCTTCATCCATTCGATTTAGATATTTAGAATTTTATATGGCTGATGTTGGTTCAGTTTCTGTGTTCATCGTTAACCTATATAATCCTCTACCTCGAAGATAAATTATCATCTTCTCCTTCCATGCAAATAAATTGTATGGTGTAAGAATGAATTCTTTTGGAAATTCCATTTTTTCGTTGTCTTCAATCTTCTGTACATGCAATAATTTGGTTTGTATTTTCCCTTGCAGTCCATCAACTTTTATACCATGTAAATATGTTGAACATGTTGGATTACCGAGAGGGGGGTGAATCAGTAATAAAGAAATTTAATCATTGTTAACCATATAATGCAAGTGTTATATCAATGTAGCATTATCATCCAATAATTGCAGAGTAAATAAACAATGAAGAAATGAGAAATCATACACATACGCACTACACCAGTGATTTTAGGAGGAAACCCAAAGCAGGAGAAAACCGAGGAATGAATTTGCTTGTATGTCTTACATTCTTTGGAAGCACCAACTTTCTTTGTTTTTCAGCTGCAACTGGAAGGAGGCTCCAACCCCCTAGTTACTCAGGATATGACCCGAGGGAAGCTCCAACTCCCCAATTCTCTTGATACAACCAAAAGGAGGCTACAACCCCCTATGTTCTTCGGCTACAAGCAAAGGTGGATACAAACACCTATCCTTTCCCTGTCCAACTGCCCTGAAATATAAGTAGAATGATGGAACCATCGTCACACTATCACTGTGAGATATACTGCTACAAACCTATACCAATAAACCTACACCAGAAAACATGTAACAACCTATACCAATAAATTGTGCCAACATGTACCATACATCAACCTGTACATCAATGTGTACCATAAACAAGTGCATCAACCATGCACCAAACGTTTACAAATAACCTGTTATCAACATGTACCATAAAAAAGTGCATCAACCATGCACCAAACTGTACCTCAACCTATACCATCAACGAGTGCATCAACCATGCACCAAATATGTACCAATCATGTATCAAATACACATAAACTATGACTCATCAATATGTATGAACATCATTGTTGGTGCAACTATTTGCATAATATATTACCAAACATAAATTATCAACTAGGATTTGTAATTAGTAGAGTTGATGCACTATATGTGTCAATAACAAATAGGTTCCTATGCCTATTTATTATAGCTAGATAAGAAAACCATTTAGAAACCAACACACTCTTAAAAATAACAATCTTCACACAACTCGAAAGTTGGAAAGCAAAACTCATAAACAAGCAAACGATCTTGCTCATGTGATGGACCTGTCAATTGATGGCTCATGAAAGGAAAATATGAACTTTGATTCTATCCCCTGAAACAACTAAACTAACAAGTGGGATGCCCCATTAAAGCTCATGTATGGTGAAATATGGAGATCCAACT